>JBAMHZ010419236.1:0-11794 GCA_037177395.1 Alpinia galanga
ACATGAACTATGGTTCTGATACCAATTATTGGTGCATATAAGATTCACATATCTCCATAATTATATGATATTTTCCACTTTGGACCTAAGCCCTCATTGTTTTATTTTTAGGCTCTAGTCAAAAGGTCTTATAACAATGGAGATATCTTTTCATCTTATAAACACATGTCTTACTAATGTGAAACTTTGATTGTATTCCTAATACTTCCAACAATTTTAATATTTTTACTATTAAATAACTTTATAATTCAATGTAACAATAATATAAAAATGACTGGAAAAGGTAAAAATATATTCAGGATAAAATTATCTATTTGACGATTTTTATTTTGACCTAAATTTAATCTCCGTATTCTTTAAATTAGGCGTTACACTCGTGAATTTGGGATTTGGTCGACGTTCGCTAAAAGTGATTAATTTAACTTTCGGGGGGCATTTTAGAAGAGCTCTCCCAATAGATCTCGCTTGACCATGGCAGCCGCCTCATCGAGGGAGAATCCTCGTCGTCACCTTCATGGCTTCTTCTCCCTCGAGCTTTGTAAGGTGTTTCTTCTCCGCCTTTTTCTTCTTTTTTCCTTTTCCTTCTTTGATGGACAAACGTAATCTGCGTTGGGTGGATGTTTAGGAGCTGGAGTTCATTCACCGGAGCAGCGGCACTGTGGGCTACCGGCCCAGCGTCTTCTCTACCACGCTTCCCCACCTCGCAGCCACCAATTGCGGCCACTTCATCCTTCCCTTCCTCCCTCTACGCGACCGCCTCAAGGATGTCGTGGAGGAGACATTTGGGTGCGAATTTGAGCTCTTTGTTGAGTTCACCGGGCTCATCAGGTGGAATCCTTTTCTTTCCTTTGTTTTGAATTGGAGTCGCATCGCTTCGCAATCCTTGATTTCCTTCCATGTTGTTGGCACTTCTACAAGAATATTAGGCAAAGCGTGATTTAGGATGGTATCGTGGAAGCGAGCAAAAGGCCGTCTAAAAGATAATTAAAAAGAAAACCAGTTTTATGACATCCTTGGGGTTCAAGCTAGAAAATTTTTAAAAATTCAAAGAAAAAAGGAAAGAAAGGAGGGACAAAAATTTTCTTACTAATCATGATAGCTTGATGAAAGGGAGGTAACTTGAAAGAGTCCATCTTCAACAAGGCAGAATCCACCAGCTAGAAATGTTAGAGGTACGATTCAATGAAGAAGAAGGGTGTAACTTCGAGAGAGAGGAATGTTGCTGCTTGTCATGAATTCACTATTGAATTTGTTATGGTTCTTCTGCTCAACAGGTCAACACACTATTAGCCCTTATATAGAATAAGGGCTATTGATGAGGGTTCTGCCATAGAAACTAAGGTTATTGCCATGGATGTAACTTCTTGGCTAATTTCTGAATTATCAGGATCTAGTAATCTTTCTGTGGTTCTCTAACCCCCAATTGAGAAACCCATAAGGAGTTGGATGAATTTGAAGGACATCCAAACAAACTAGCTAACACCTCTCCATTCTCACCTTCCAAGTAGATGAAGGATGATTTGTTTAAGTTGATGTACAGCCTGCTAAAGAGAGTGAATGCTGCAAGGATATCTTCCAGAGCAGTTGTTCCACAGCTTGTACAAACATCAATATATGATCAAGTGTGCAGGATCCTTAGTTAACATTTCTAAAACTGTGTTAGTTACTGATCATTCTAATAAGAAGATGATTCAGGATCAATCAGATTTCTTGTAGCTAATAGCCATTTCTAGAACCTTATTAGTTGTTGAACATTCAAACACCAAGATATTGAAAGGTAAAGGGTATAGTTTGCATGCCAAAGCTGCACATTGGCAGCAAAGAATGGGTAACAGCTGGAAATTACCAGTCCTTTGATTTCAGCTACATCGGGTTCAAGTCAAGAGGATTCAAATCCAACAAAAGTGGCAATTTTAAGATGGTGTCTCTGAGTTGCTCGACCTTGGAAAGTTGTAGATACCCTTCCAGTTGCAGGACTGACCAGGAGGGCAGTCCCTTTTCCATGGAAATGGTTTACCAAATTTTAAGGAACAATGGGGATTTTAGGGCCTTTGGCACTCATGGGCTTTGCATTTATTTGTGGTGTAGGGATAGGGCCCTCACTGTTTGGACCAATTCCCTGTTTGCTTGATTTCTCTTTGAAATAAATAGCTACTTTCCAAAATTGTCTCACTGTCACCCATATTGGAGGACTCTCCAACAAGTAGACCTTGTATGGGAGCAATAAAGTCCAATTCATTCAACCAATGGAAGGAAGCATTAGGACACAATGACTCACCCAAATCTTGATCAAGGTGCAGGATGTCATCATAAAGTACAGAAGCAGAGTTGTTCAAGTTATGTCTGATATTGGACATAGGAGAAGTTTCATAGAACAGCGGTTGCCTGGAGGTTGTATCCTCCTGTGGGGTATCAGGTTTCTCCTTTTTTAATTGTCATCATTGCATGTGATCCTAGAACCCTCAGCATCAACTTCTCTAATGATTGAGTTCGCCGAAAAAGCATGAACCATATTTTGTCCAAAGGAGTCTTGATGTTCAGAACCTGGAGGAGCAATTTTCTGGTTCTTACCAAAATTTGGCAAAGAATCTAAAGATGAAGCTAGCAAATCATCTCTTGTTGGCTAATGAAGTTTTGACATATGCCTCATATTAGAAGCATTTTATTGTAAATTTTGATTTTCTCAGGCTATCAGCATTCCTGAGAAGGATGGGTTACATAGGCTGTGATAATAATCCATAACCTCCTCGCCCTGAGATAGATAGGAGCATTGAACAAATATTCATTGGTTGTCCTTTGTTCATAACTTCCAGGTGTCATGAGGTAGTTCGCATGAGGCCGTATGATTAAGGAAAACTGGGAAATTAAGGGTAAACTTATATGGTGAAAATATGGTAACTAGGATGGGTTGGGTTCATATTCTCTTTTTCAAATTTTGAGTCTCCTTGGCTCAAGTTGATTGATGATGAGTTAAGCATGCTCCCCATCACTCTATCTAGGAAGACACTATATTGACCTATGAGATTTTGTGCTCTTAATAATATTAAGAGCATGCAGCAAATAAATACTTTTCTTTGTGCTGCGATGACATGATTAAAATGCAGTTGCGTAGGTCTTTTGCAGCAGGGGACCACGTTGCATATGGGGTATAAGGCCTCCTAAGATACGATTGGCTTCCCTATGAAGAACCAAGTGACCTAGGCTACTGCATATGTGCCTGTGTCTGTGGACACTAACAAACTGAAATTGTAGTTCACTCAAATTGATTACTTTAAATACTTGTTTTCCATGTGTTCAATTATATGCACATTATATATATGTCACATTGCACATTATTGATTAATATGGATTGTTATAGAATATATTTCTTTTTTCTACGATTACATATATTTTTTATATGGAATTATTGCTTAAATAGCTTGATTAGCACACTCTGTTATATGTAAGCATATTTTGTGAATATCAATAAATTATAATAAATTTTTAATATGGACCACATTTGCCCTTAAATATGTGCTTGTATACTGCATGTGCTATACTGTGGGCTGACTGCATATGTTTTTTTTTAAGAAAAATGGTCAGGAATATGGAAATGTTAAAAATAAACAGTTTTCTATATCTGATGTTAAGTGCTTGTTAATCAATGTTATGGTAAAATGTTTTAGATGTACTTCTCATGATGAGACTTACTGCCAATTATTTCTATTCATAAGTTTCTTCAACTGGTTTTTGCATAATGAGCTTTGGAAATATGAACTCAGGAACCATTGGACACGAAGATGAAACACCTACTTATTTTAGCTAAATCAGATTTGATAGTTTTATCCGCAGGTTCAGTCTTGATGAAAGGCTGATGTCTTGTGGTTATCTTTCCATTTTTTAAAAAAAATTGTGGTATAGGCACTAAATTGCACAAACAAATGCATGTAATTGGTTACCTATATGAACTATGGTTGGTGGCATGTAAAGTTATTGCCATCTCAGTGCTCTATTGTGCATTTTTCTACGTAAAGCATAAAAACTTGTATATTATATTGTTTATTTATGCTTGTTAAAATCAATCTAATTACCAAAATGCTGCTTGGTTATAATTTACTTACAAATTCCTTTCCTCATTGTTTGTAGTTGGTGTAAGGGTGCATCTATTGGATGGCATAGTGATGACAATAAGCCCTATCTAAGACAAAGAGACTTTGCAGTGAGCATTCCTAGTTTTCTTTGCAAGTGTATGGAATACTGAAAGTCTAATTCCACCATCATATGTTCTTAATACTTGCTGAAATTGATAATATAGTTTTATTTCGTCAAAAAATCATTATTACTTTAGTTAATACTTTTATTTTGAAAGAGCCCTATCATTAAATGCATATGATAAATTGTCCAGTATCCTACAATGTCAGGAAAAGCCTAGTTTTCAACCGATTATGTATTGATTGATGGAACTTGTTTCTAACAACTTTCAACTGGCGTCTAGCGCCCGTTCTGTTCAGGAGCATTCTTTTCTCATAGCACAAGTATCATTGTAAATTATTTCTTTTGCTTCCGACAAGAAACCCTTCAATATCACATTTAAGTTTCATCATCTAATTATGATTAAAAATATTTTATTTAATTCTTCTTCAACATAATGAAATAAAAAGGTTAAGCACATTGAGTAACAAATTGTGATTTGAGCAAGAAAATCTTGTTTTTTTTCCTATTATTGCTTTTGGATTTCTATGTTCATTTCTGTTGCTGAATCTTTGTTTAAAAATGAGTTACATTATTAATTGGTGGTAATTGCTTTGAAATAGGCAGTATGCTATTTGAATAATCATGAGAAGGATTTCAGAGGTGGTTTATTTCATTTTAAAGACGGCGAACCTTCTTCAGTGGCACCAACTGCTGGAGTAAGCAATTCTTAAGATGTTCCTAATTCTTTATGAAATGGTATTTCATTTGTTAATGTTTACTACCTTTGCTTTTCTGCACTATTCCATTTTTTTTTTCATAATGCATTCTACTTTCAATTAGCAACTCTACAAATGTGGCCCTTTAAAGTAACAAGTTTGCATTATATTCAGGATGTTCTGATCTACACAGCTGATGAAAGAAATATCCATTGTGTAGATGAGGTATGCATAAAAATCATTTCAGCAACTAAATTTGCTTTAATTTTCTCTCTTCATTTTTCTATCTACTGATGCATATTATTAATGCAAACATATTCTCACATTGATAACTTTGTGGAATTTTTGTTCACCTTTCTCTTTGAATTTCTATTCTGGTACTAGTGTAATCTGTCAAGAACAAATGCATATTATAATGTGATAGCTTGTGACCTGAGGACAACTCAAATAGGTTACATGCCACCTACATTCCGTGTGTTGGTTATAGTTGACTGAAGTAGATTTGTTTTTTAATGGTATCTTTTACAAAATGTTCTGCAAAAACATGTGCTTTAAAAAGACGAATAAGGTTGCTATTAAGTCCTAAATTACTCATTCCTGATGATCCCGTCTCATAGACCAACCTAATTTTAACTCCGATAAGATTTCTGATCAGGGCAGGTACTAATAAGTTCAAAGAGCTCCCTTTTAACGATCATCAAGTATTGCCTGTTCCTATTCATCAGAATCCACTGTAATAATATGTTAACAATGTTGTTAACTGAAGGGGACTTTATCCATTTTAGATAATTAACATTCGATCTCTCCATACAAAATTGTTTGTGGTCAATCCATTTATTCTGCTACAGGTAATTGATGGTGAAAGACTGACTTTAACTCTTTGGTTCACGCGTGACTGCTCACATGATGAGGATGCTAAGGTTATCAATATTCTCTCTCAAAGAATACAATATGAACCTGACTCCTTCCTACCTTTGCCAGCATCTAGTACCATGTATTGGTTTCAGAAGGACGGGTCAGGCTTTGATGTGCGCCATGCTAGAGTGAACTTCCTTGGTTATGATTTCTCTTCATCAAAAGAAAAGTCTAGAGCAGATAATTCATCATGTGATCCTTTAGAGCTACTCGATGGGAGATTGTATCTTGCTAGGGGAGATGAAGTTCTTGTCCAAGAATTCTTAAATAGTCTGCATGCTTTGCAGGTAATTGGGGATGTACATCTTTCAATTAAAGGACCTTGTCACATTACACTTACTGCCCTGATTTCTTGTTTGTGCTGCTCTCAGTGCTGGTTTACTTTCCTTCTCCAATCTGTTGTTCCCTAAAATTTATGGTTCACTAAAGTTTTGACTATATTAGGTTCTACAATTCTGCTACTGGAGAGCTTCTGAATTAGCGAAAGGAAGGGAAGAGGTCCCTCATGAAGGATCTGCTCGACCGGCAATTTTAAAGAGAACAAGCAATTTGAAATTGTCACTGCCACATGATGACAAACTTGCTGTGGAAATTTTTGGTGGCCCATCTTGTAACTGCATAAAACTTCAATTCAAATGGGAAGACTTAGTGCTAGGAATGACCAAGTGGGAGGAACACGTGTCTCAATTGCACAGAAACTTGCTAGTGTGTATTCCTAGTTGGTTATCCAACCACACTCTTTCTTTAGATAATCATACTGTTGAATTCGTACATGCATCATGACATGCAAACCGCGTGTTTATGGTAATCAACTTTTTGGACACGGAACTTTCCTATTCATTTTTGTTTGAACTTGTGTTCATCCTTTTACCTTCTTTGCCAAATTTTTATCTTTTAAATCTTCCGTTGTTAACATTATTATTCTATTTGATAGAATGATGATTTGGCATGTCTATTGGTTCCAATGAATGCGATGTAATTTGTTTATATATATATATATATATATATACATACACTCACACATACACTAGAGTTTGATATATTGCACAATTCGTGTGTGACACCAGGCATGTACAGTAGCTGAGAATGATTTTGCGACGGATGGATTTTGAACGTGATCTGGTGGGAATCTAGTCACGATTCGATCACACTCTGTTCGATTGAATTGTCATCAAATTTTGATTAATTTGTGGCCTCAATCATAGTCGGAATCATGTTGAATTACGATCATCAACATTGTGTCCATATTTCGATTGGAATCTAGCGGCATTGCAGTCGAACTTTGACCAAATTTCAGTCAAATTCGATCGTAATCTAACTGAAATTCGACGGTAATCAAACAACGCTGAAGTCTCATACGATTCAGAATTGGACTATAATGTTATTACCGTCGATGCTGAAAAATCAGACACCGAACAATCATCGATGCATAATTGCTCTTTTTATAATTTATAACTCTTATCTCAGATATGAACCACGTACTCTGATGATTGGCACAAACATAGATTTAATTAGATTCGAGTTCTTTTTAAAGAAAGCCACAAGACCTGATCGTCCCAGCTAAAGTGCTTCGACGATCGATGCTCGAAGGCCTTGAATTGCCTAAGTCTTGGAACTATTTCTGAAGGCTAACGCCCCAGCGGCAAGAGCACTACAGTTAATTCGTCGATGCTTTGCATAGGTCGTTTTCCCCTTTATGTAATCGACATTTGGCCTATACATTGATAACGAAGAATGAGTTGTTCATTTAAACACCAGCACAGTACACAGTCACAATCTATAGGCGTTAAGTATACGATCTACATTCCTCATTTGATGCAAAATATAATAACGTTCACCCCTCAATGCTGGCTGTGGTCACGAAGTCAATTTATAATTGATCATCACGTGACCACTTAGGTGGAAATTATCCCTATGGATATGCATTCGTCGCAAATTAATTCTCTTGACTGATTCTTTGAAGGTGCAAAAGGTACAAGAATCAAATGTCTTTTTTTTTCCTTTTTTTTTTTAAATTATACAACAACATAAATACTTGAACATATTTGTGTAGAAATGGAAAGGTTTTCAGATGTGAGATTATTATCACTGGGAAAAGATACTCATTCCCAATTAGGCATAGTGTTTTTATTGAGTAAAATAAATGACGAACCAACAAGAAAATTCTATAAATGCGTAATCTCCGCAATCGTGACTTTGATGCAGTGTTGCGGCATGATAATACTTGTTAATACTGATGCTTTTGAGGTTTGATACATGCAAATTATAAAATATGTATTTTTCCAATCCCTCAATAAGATACTTTAATAATGTTATTGACACTGTTCCTATTATCTCATAGATAAGTGTTCATCTTTCTGCCTTGGTTGCACTCCTTCAGAGAGTGCTTTCACTAAATCACTCATTCCATAATATCAAGGAGACGAAAGAATCATGCGATGAACCATCCACCATAAGCACTCTCCGAACAAGTGCAACCAAGGGGGAAACAGGAACAATTACCTATGACATAATAAGAACAACGGTAGTAACATTATTAGTATCTTAATAACCGACTAAAAAAATCCATATTCAAGGGTTTAAGCGATAATATGCATGTATTGAACCTGAACCGGAAAAGGATTGGTAAGCATCATGTAGCAACACTGCATAAGAGTGACAATTGTAGGGGCTACCAATTTGAGAAATCTTTCTGTTGATTGCTCTGTAATTTTATTCAATGATGACAGTATGCCCAATTGGGAAGGGGGGTGTCTTCCCGGTGGAATCAACAATCTCATAATCAAAGAACTTTTTATTTCTGCACAAATATATTTAATTCTTTTTGTTATTATACAATTTTTAATAAATAAAAAAAAAGTAGAAAAAATGTATTTGATTCTTGTACCTCCTAGTCCTTGTAAGCCATCAATCAAAAGAATACCTATTTCCATGATAATTTGTTGCATCGTGAGAGACCAGCTATCTTCATCCGCTTTTGCCACAGAGAAGTGCCAAACAACTGGCTATTTTCTAGAAAAGCAAATAACAAAAATGAACAAATAAACCGCAAGTTCACTACCATAAAAGATGAAAAAGGAAACAATGTCAATAATGCAAATATGGTTAACACAATCACTAATTACCTTTGATAAATCTGCATTAGATCTTGATGGCACAATCTTTATGGCAAGAGCAGCCTGAACCTGACATAGTATCACCCTAATCATTATTTCACATATACATTTTCCAGGTTCTTTTTGATGCGTCAATTTAGTCACATGCAAGTCTAATTTCTCGAATTTCCCTAAATTCACAAGATGCACATGAAATATTGGCATTCAAATTAATGGTGTGCTCCTACCAGCTTAGCATGCTCATCTGACCAGTAGAGTATGAAAGTTCATCCATCTGAAGCAATAAACAAAGCAAGAAAAGAGACTAACATTGTCATAGAGCCCATGCAAGGAAGGAAAGAACTTCAGAATGGTGTCATAGAGCTCATCTGACCGTTACAGCATCTGATCCATTCTCATTCAACAACTCGATAATTGGCGGTATAACCTTCCTAGCAAAAGCAATTCCATCTTTCTTTGAGTTTCAAAAAAGAGCCAACCTAATATCACAATAGATGTTACTTTCAAGAAAAGAAAGGAATCACATTTAAGCGTTAATAACATAGTTCTTGCATTAATATGATAAAAAAAACTAACATGTGAATTATGAAATTAAGGCATAGCAAGTTCAAAGCATAAATGAACTAATTTATACATCATCAGTATGTAACATTGCTACTTTGAAACAAATTAACACAGGCAATTATATTTATCAAGGAATGAAGATGCAAGTTATTATGATATGATAGTTTCAAATAAACTTTTCCTGTTACGATAGAGAATATCACCCATTGTTGTTGGCTCATGTACAACTTAGCAATGGATACAACAATGTGATCTGCCAAATCCAACCATAAAATAAAAACTGCAATTAACACAATCCACAATGCCAAATAAAATAGATGCTGGTCTTTTGATGATAACCCATAAACAAACGAAAAAACTAATTGAATCAATTAAATTAACAAGATAAGTTGGTAGTAAATGGGAAAAGGTGGGCAATGCTTGTCAACAGCAAAAAATAACATCAAACAAAAAATCACATCAACGAACCCGGTGAAAAGATCAGATAATGAAGAACAAACTGCCACACTTACAATACTGGAGTTGGGTGGTAGCTGGAAACAACAAACAATCTTGATCTGTAAAATAAAAATGATGATATTAAATAACATGTTCTCATTTACAGTCTAAATGATTGCCTGTCCTCAATCCTATGAAACAATGCATATACAACAGAACTGTCGTATGTTAAAACAAGGGACTACAGACTCATTTCCAAGAAAGGAAATCAAGTGCACATGAGATTATAGGTTGTATTAAATTTTACATGCATCCTTTATTTACAGAAAGGGTCAAGTTACATAGTCGAAACAGATGGATGAACTTATTAAAATTATCTTTAAAATTTACGCTAGCAAGTAAAAAAAATAGACATCTCCAAAGATCAGTGAGAAATAACGTCAACAATGTGCATGACAACGGGTGTCAATAATCAAAAACTGAATAATTCACAATAGCTTCTGGAACCAAACAGAATAAGATGTAATGAAACGAGCAGAGAAAACGCCACATTTTTTACCATTTTACTGGATGCCAACGAGATGACGCGTTCAAACCAGGCATCCATGGCAGCTCGTCACGCCTTCACCAGCTTCTTATCGAAGCGATTGGGGAGTTCCTCGGAGAGGAGGCGGACGGTCATGATCTTAGAAACCATGAAGTCCAGGTCGGAAAGGGCCGGCGTAGGGCCACTCTCCTCGGGGAGGAAACTCCTCACCAGAAGATGGAGTAAGGAAAGCTTCGCCCGGGAGGCGTTCATGTTCTCCACGTCACCGGGGAAGGGAGAATCAGAAGCGGCTGAATAGAGAAGCGGTGGAAGGAGGAGGAAAGGTTTTACTGCGTATTCAATAGAGTAAAAAAAATTCAAAACCAACGAAATCGATATATGTATATATAAATACCTAAATTGGTCAAAAAATTTGTGATTGATAAATATTCTGAATTGGTTTATTTTTATCAATGAAAGAGTTTCATTTTTTTTTAAAAAAAATGTTTAATTTTATTCATTTTATTCATATTTATTACTAAAAGAATAATATGATCAACTAAAATAATTAAATTATAGTTTCTAAAAAAACAAACGCATTGAAAAAGTATCTACAATTTTAGTATAAAATACCAACATAATATATTTATATGGTAATCAATTTTAGAAAATTGTTTATTTGCACATTATACAAATATTTTTAATAATTATTTAGTTCAATATGATATTAAATTTATAATAAAATTTTGATTAGATAAATATAATAAAAAATTTCACGTTGTGCTGACTAGCTTTTTAAAAAAAATTATTAATGAGGGATAATGATAAGAAGAGACATCTAGTGCAAGAAGTTGGTTGGAGGATGAGAAGATGTTAATATTTATCTTCTTTTGTGTAAAAGGTTGAATTTGTCCCTAGATTTTAGACCATTGTAAAGAATATAAATTTGAGTCTTTGACTTTTGAGATTAATAATCAGCGCATAAAGAAACGACACCATAGTATTTACAAAGAATTAACCATTAGGCTTTTCATGTAAGGGCATGTTAATGTTTATCCTCGAATGTGCACGTGTGGCATTGTTTTTGGCAATCAAGTGCGGTGAGCGTCGAAGAGACATCTGGTGCTGAAAGTTAACTGAGTCCTACTAGCATACTGTGAAACACATGGTTTGAAAATCATAACTTGGGACCTGAGGATGATTTCCCAACTAACTAGTATCATTAAGCATTCATGGAAATATTTTTTGCCAGTACCAAGATCTATACTCCATGCAAAAACAAAAAAAAAAAAAAAAAAAAAAACTTATACAACATTTAATACATTGGCTTTCATTATAATGACAAT
>JBAMHZ010419245.1:0-11794 GCA_037177395.1 Alpinia galanga
AATATTTCACGTTTTTCACAATTTTAACCTATCTAAAGATGCTTATAACCACTGCTCTGATACCAATGTTGGTTCTATAGCATCTTTAGAAGGGTTACATGAATTTAAATGCAATAAAATGAAAGAATTGAAAGCAAAACCAAAACTTACATTGATTCTTTTACCTTCGCCGGAAAATCTGAACGGATGAAGTCGCTGTCTGAGGAACGATCACAGTGGAAGGCTCCTGCTAGTTCACAAACCAGATCCGGTCGCGCCTTGGCGTTTCTGACTTTCTTCTCTCCAAGTTTACTCCAACAACACCTCTTCCTCAAGAACTCTCCACGAAAGCTCTCTTAAACCTCTGTCTCTTAGCCTCTTGGACGCACACTGAACCAGTAGCCTAAAAGAGACCTCAATGGTTTCCTTATATAGGAGAAGATGCACCATCTTGGTGCTGTTTATGGCCTGCACACATTGCCACAAAATGGCAACGTGTGCAGGTGCTTGCAGTTTCCTCAACTGCCCACAGGAACAATAGGGGAAGCTTTTTATTCAGTCCTTTATCTTATTACCACCCAAGTCGGGTGGTTACGGAGCAAACAACATAAGGACATTACTTTGTTCCTTCATATTCTGTTAAAGTAAACTAGATGGGTGGAAGTAAGTGGCACTGAGGAAGATAATATAATTCTTTCCTTTAAGTTTCTCCTAGCTTAAAAATGCTATTTCTCTTCAAGTAAACACACCATGTACCTTCACTATGATAGCTTTCTTACTATTTGTGATATAATTTTTTCCTTTTAATTTCTCCTAGCTTAAAATGTTATTTTTTACCTCCCTTCAAGTAAATGAGCCTTCAATATGATAGCTTTCTTAGTATTTGTGATCCTTTTAAATCCTTCCTTTTCTTTAAATGCTTTCCAAAGTGCATACTGATTATATATCCTTGACCTTTCAATACATTCTATTTTTATTATCGACACAACCAAGTTAAGCCTCACTCGAAGACAGAAAAAATCCATTAAAATTATCTCTGCTTCAGAAGAGATGTTGAATTAGTGTTTGCTATGACCATTAGTTTAAATCTAATATCTATGTAGGTCTTTGTTCGTGATTTTGTACCAAGTGCACTTGCTTTTCTAATGAACGGAGAACCGGAGATAGTCAAAAACTTCCTTTTGAAAACTCTCCACCTTCAAGGTTGGGAAAAGAGGATCGATCGCTTCAAACTGGGTGAAGGAGTCATGCCTGCAAGCTTCAAAGTGCTCCATGATCCTGCTCGAAAAACGGATACTTTGATTGCTGACTTTGGTGAAAGTGCAATTGGAAGAGTTGCGCCTGTTGACTCAGGATTCTGGTGGATTATTCTCCTTCGTGCTTATACGAAGTCCACTGGGGATTTATCTCTTGCAGAAACACCTGATTGCCAAAAAGGAATGAGGCTCATATTAGCTTTATGTTTGTCTGAAGGCTTTGACACATTTCCAACCCTCCTTTGTGCTGATGGATGTTCAATGATTGATCGAAGAATGGTAAGATTATAAACACCCTTCTATACACACGTCTTCACTCAGCATCCTTGAAAGATATTTTATTTGTCATAGATGCATAATGTGCATTATATGTAAATTTATTGTCGCAAAATACAAGGGAAATTTCTTCAAGCCCTAAGTTGTCATGTGCTTAGGTGAGCTCGATCAACTGCATGTCTGATCGAGTTTGCTTGTTAATTGCATCGACTAGTGTAGATACAACCACAAGAACAATTTTTAAATATTTTTGTTTGACACGGCATTATTCAGTTGTAGTTGTTAAACATAAACTATATATTTTTTCTCAAACACTTATTGTTGAAAAGAATTATTTACTTTGCTGCAATAGTTTAAACAACCGATTCTTTGTTTACTTTGATACCTACCTATTTACATGTTTTGTGTCATTTTCAGGGTATATATGGTTATCCTATTGAAATTCAAGCTCTTTTCTTTATGGCCTTGAGGTGTGCTTTGTCGATGCTTAAGCATGATGCCGAAGGGAAAGAATTCGTGGAACGGATAGTGACACGATTGCATGCGTTAAGTTATCATATGAGAAGTTATTTTTGGTTCGATTTTCAGCAACTAAATGATATATACCGCTACAAAACAGAAGAGTACTCTCACACAGCAGTCAACAAATTTAACGTGATCCCCGATTCAATTCCAGATTGGGTTTTTGAGTTTATGCCTACTCGAGGTGGTTATTTCATTGGCAATGTCAGTCCGGCAAGGATGGATTTTCGATGGTTTGCATTGGGAAATCTTGTTGCCATTTTGTCATCTCTTTCTACACCAGAACAATCTATGGCTATTATGGATCTCCTCGAAGAGCGTTGGGAAGAACTGCTTGGCGAAATGCCTCTCAAGATAACTTATCCTGCGATCGAGAACCACGAGTGGCGAATCATCACTGGTTGCGATCCTAAAAATACCAGATGGAGTTATCACAATGGGGGATCTTGGCCAGGTTAGTTGAATTCAGATCCTCCCAACTTGCATGTTATAGTAGCTATAAAACCTTATAGTTCTCTCGAGTTCCTTTCGATTAGCATGTGACATGCACAAATGTGTCTAACCATCATGGAGCCATTCTTCCTCATTTTCTGTGGTTGCAGTTCTCCTTTGGATGCTTACTGCAGCCTGTATCAAAACTGGTCGACCGCAAATTGCTCGACGTGCAATAGAGCTCGCGGAGAGCCGTCTTTTAAAAGACGGCTGGCCGGAGTACTACGATGGCAAATTAGGGAGGTACGTAGGAAAACAGGCCAGGAAGTTCCAGACATGGTCCATTGCAGGTTACTTGGTTGCGAAGATGATGCTTGAAGATCCATCCCATCTCGGAATGGTCTCTCTCGAAGAGGACAAGGCAATGAAGCCTCTGATAAAGAGATCAAATTCATGGACTTGTTGAGAAGTTTATGCTTTCATAGAAACATTCTTTTTTATCGAATCCGCGGCAATATCATCGATTCTCATCCTTCAAAGAAGGCTTCCTTTTGTATAATACACGCAGCTGCAATAAAGTTCATTCATCCAAAGGATGCAATCTCAATTTTCAGTGAAGATTTTTGAGTATGCTCTCCAAACCTGATGGATTTGTTTTACCATTGTGCTTCGATGATCTTGGTAGAAGTGAACCGGTCTGCCATTTTGGTCAGTTGAAAAATTCCTAACCCAACCCAAGGCAGGTTGCGGGTTAGGTGGATCGGCCTGTGGGCCATAATTTTACTATATATTAAATTTTTTTATTTTCATCAAATTTGATTTATATCCATTTGATCCTTTATAGTACGTAAGGAAGTCATCCTAATATTCTTTCTACTCTTTTAGTAATATAAGACGTGTTGTATGTTTGATATTTTATTTTTCTTCTTTTCTTCAAATCTCTAGTTAGTTGCTTTCTAATAATAATTTTTTTTTCAGTTTTTCTTCTCTATCAATTTCGTCTCTCTCTGCAGTTGAATTCAAGGAGTATAAAAAGCATTTAAAGATTTCATTTTTTCATGCATTCATTTTTATTAACCACTGTGGTTAAAAATTATATGTCTTTTCTCAAGTACAGAATGATTTTATTTTGGATTTGACATGTTACATCATTATGTCTCACTTGGAAAATATGACTTTTAATTTTTTCAACCCGCGGGCCAATCCAAGTCTGCCACGGGTCGGTCCGTCTTAACTCGCAACCTATGTGGGTTGATCTTTTTAGGCCCACGCGGATTTGGATTGATAAATTTCAATCCAATTCGCTTAAATTATTTGACGGAACAGATCAATTCGACGAGCCTAACTTAAACTGACAGTTTGACTTGCATGAACAAGAGCAATGAGTAAAAGAACGAAAGGAGTTTATAATAAAATAATTTTTAGATTTATTTTTGATGTATTTTTCTTATTTAATTTAGGGTTTTAGGTTTCATGGAATTTTTTTTTTAAGAATAATTATTTTATTTTATTTTTTAAATTCCATTCTAGAGGCAAGATCAAGCCGATCCAACGGTCGAGATGCTCTGCGCAGTCGAGTCGCTCGTACGACGCGGACGGTTCGGATCCTCGGGGAGAAACCGACTCCGATATCTCGGGCATGTTCGAATCCTAAAGCGCCACGTGTGGACCAGCGTCGAACTATGTCGTACTCCTGAAAGCGACGCGTAGTTGAGGAATCACGAGGTCAAGATGCTTACGTATCTTTTGCGTACCCGCGTACCCAGCGCTGTTATTTGCAGTGCGTGTTGGCGTCGCTATTCGTTTTCTGGCTTCGGGTACGATCGTGGGTAAAAATAGTACTTTTGTGAGAGGGAAATGTGGATGCCGTCGGGCTGATCTCTGGGTCCCACACCTCATGATGGGTTTACCTGCACCGTTACGTGCTCGCCCTTCCGCGTTCTCACTTTTCCGTGTCCCCTGCGCCCGCTCGCCTGCGTTGCCTCTCCTCCGCCGCTATAAATATCGCCCTCCGTTTCCGCCCCCTCGATTCGAATCTCGGCTCCCCGATCGGGAGATCGAGAAACCCTACTCGAAATGGCGGCCGGAGAGGTCGACCCCCAGGTGTGGAAGGCATGTGCCGGCGCTGCCGCTTGCTTTCCCGCTGTCGGATCTCGCGTCTACTACTTCCCTCAGGGCCACGCTGAGCAAGCCTCGTCGCCTGTTGATGTATCCGACGTCGTCCCAGCCATGGTCCTCTGCCGCGTGTCCGCAGTCCGCCTCCTCGCCGACGTCGACACCGACGAGGTCTTCGCCCGTATCAGCCTCGATCCCTGCTGCTTTCGCAGACCCTTTCTCCCCTCCTCGACCGCAAGGGATATCTCTGTTGAAGAAGACGGCGGGTGCGGCGGTTTTTTGTCGTTTCCCAAGATCCTGACAGCTAGCGATGCCAACAACGGGGGTGGCTTTTCCGTGCCGAGGTTCTGCGCCGAGTCCATCCTCCCGCAGCTTGATTACGAGAAGATTCCCACGGTGCAAACTATCTACGTGCGTGACCTTCACGGTGTGTCCTGGAGCTTCCGGCACATTTACCGCGGTACGCCGCGCCGCCACCTCCTCACCACGGGATGGTGCAATTTTGTCAAAGAGAAGAAGCTTGTTGCAGGTGATTCGATAGTCTTCATGAAAAAACTATCCAGCCAGCTTCTTGTTGGCATCCGCCGCACTAGCCGGTCCTGCGGCCCCACCGAGTATCCACGCTATTATCCAAAAGAAGCATTGGGGGAGATAGAGAAGCACTCTTGGAGCGAGGGATTCACCAGGGATGCTAAGGGTAGAGTTCCGGCCTCATCTGTGGTGAAGGCATTCGGATTGGCTGGGAAGGGCATGCCTTTTGAGGTCCTGTACTATCCTATGGCTGGATTTCCGGTCTTCGTGGTGGCGGAGGAGACTGTGGATGCCGCGTCAATGGTGCGTTGGACCGTAGGAGCTAGAGTTAGGATGTCAGGGGAAACGGAGGGTTCAGCGAGGATGTCTTGGTTTTGTGGCACTGTGTCCAAAGTGTCAATGCAGCGATCGCCATGGCGAATGCTTCAGGTGTTTTATTCTTAACTTCCTAACGTAATATCTTTTTCTGTCTTTGTTGCTTGAAATCTGGTTCTTCACTTGATTTCTGTCTTCGTCTGTTGTTGTTACCTTGTTGACGGCATTTGTGAAGCTATTGATGTTTTTAAAAAAATCTTTATTGTTTTTATGAAGTGTTGATAACTTATGAAGAACGATGCTCTCCCCATTCCTTGACTTTGTTAAACATCTCTTTTTAAATCGTTAGAGGAATCTTGTAAAACCGAAGATATATGTAATTACGGGAAATACTGAATTGGGGAACAGAGGTCCCCCAGCCATGTAAGCTTAATGTTGATAGATTCAGCTAAATATAGAAGAATGTTCAGCATTTCAATCTACACTCACATTGGCTTCATGGGGAATGCAATTTATCTCAAAATGCCACTCCTTGTTTAGGATCTCCAAGCGTCATAGAAAATGGGCATGATAGAAAAATCAGAACAACCCCTTCTATTTAGTAGCTGTGAAACAAACAAGGAGTCGGTTTCAACAATGAGTTTCTTCCAATCCAGCAACCATGCCAAGGATAGTTTTTCTTTGATTGTCAATATTTTGAACGGGGGAGAGAAGCTTAGCTAATTAAGTGGAAATAGCTGTTTGTCCATTTGACCCATGTGATCTCTTATTAGCCCTCCCTTGGCTATCTGAATGCTTTGTCCAAGTTCAGCTTCCATGCCCCCAAAAGGGGTTTAACTAATGACTTCCATTTGTTGAGATTATGGCATAAGCTCGTGTGTAAGTTTAACGAATGGTATGGATTTTGGATGTTTTGAGGGCAATTACATGACAGTTTAATGACCTTTAAGTACCCAAATCAAACACTGCTTTGTTTCTCTGATTCTGAAGTAGCCAGGAAATTATGCCAAAAAGGATTGGCTGGAATTTTGTGGATGGAAAACCTCCATTTGGCTATGGTTGAATAATGTCTATTCTGAATGTTTGAAATGTATAAGTTGGAGTGATCTAGGAAGGGATGAATCTAACTCAACAAACACATGAAGCTTGGGAACAGTCTCTGAGAATATGAAGACTTAACTCACTGCTTGTTGGGCAGACGTGATAAGATACTTGATTGGCTGAATCTTTAGCTCAATAAATGATGGAAGGATGGCATTGGCTTAACCAGACAAAGAAAACAATGCACTTTGTGACCATTTTATTTATCAAATGCACTTCCACAAGATGTTGGTCATTGTAGGATTAGAACAAATCCTTTCATAAGCTGATTTTGTGTTGTGCTGATTTTGCAGTGTCAACAACAATACTTGAAGGAGTTCAGAATGTGTTGGTCTTGTTGGTTGGTGGTTGAGACAAGTCGAAACTCCAGTTTTCCTTAATAATGAAGTTGATGAATAGTTTGAAGTAAGAATTCCTCCCTACTGATGGTTGGATCATGTGCTCTTGGTAGAAGCTACAGATCCTTCTGTTAATTCTAGGAATTTTCTGCAGATAATGATCAGTAATATGTTAAACCTCTTCAAGTGATCTTTTATATGACCACAAACTGGCTGTTTCTCCTAAGCCCATGGAAGATGTTAAAAGAGGCAATGGTCCAAGTGTTACAACTTGCAATGCCTACTCAGTTAGAGGTCTAACTATTTGGTCGTAAAGAACCAAAAAAGTGAGATTTTGGCCTCTAAATGTAAACCAAATATAATACCATAATGGCTGTTGATTTTTTTATTAAGTTGTGGTAGAGTATACTAACTGTTACAGGAAAAATTGAAATTTACACTACCAACTGTTACATGAAAAAATTAAATTTTGTACCCTAGGTATTCACTCTACCTATGTATATTATTAATTAATGGAAACTAACACACAGCCAGACTTAATTTTACACTACCAATGATAATTTTGTATGCACTCTACAAATTTTCTCTCACACAAATCAATTTCTCATCTAACTTCATTTCATATATTGTTCATAAGATTTTCTCTGGCATTGTTCATGTAATAATAATATTGAAAATAGACAACCAACACACAGCAAGAAACACATACACTAAGGATCGTACTCTCTGCTACCCCAACATATCCTAAAATAAAATCTCATAATTAAGGGTGCACCACATCTGTCGCACCGAGAACTTTTCGGGCCAGACCTAACAAAGTTTGGGTCGTAAAGTCTAACAGTTCATAATTTCAATGACAAAGACTAATACAACAATAGGGAAGTTTAAGATCTTCAGTCTTGGAGCAAGCATTAAGAGGCGCATATGGATGTGGTTTTAGCACTCTGTTAGTAGATAATTGATCTTATTACTTTGGCAAATCTGTAGCATTTCTATCTTTGAGAAACGAAATATGGCAATTTATTAATCCAACAGAAAATATAAATTAAAAATATATTGTTCATTGAGTAAAAGCCTGCTTCTCTGCTAACTTCTTTTTGCTTTCTTTGTTGCAGGTTTCTTGGGATGAACCAGAGGTTTTGCAAAATGCCAGAAATGTTAACCCTTGGCAGCTTGAGTTGATTTGTGATAGTCCTCAGCTAGATGCTCCCTTTCTCCCTCCAAAGAAATTGAAGGGAATAGAAAATTCCAAATCTCTTTATGACAGACTCATTGAAATGACAAGTTTTCAGACGATTGGATTGGAGAGTGGAAACAGAAAACTCTTTGATTACAATTTGTTTCCTGCTAGCATGCAGGGAGCCAGGCAAGATTCAGTCAATGTACCTAGTGTATGGGACTGTGTCAGCCATTCTAAGCAAGTGCTACGCAACGGTCTAGCACCACTAAAAAATGGTCTGATCGTAGACTTAAGTACCAGGATCAGCACACAGTCAGGAGATTCCTGTCCACCTAGCGACAATAGCACCCAAACCGCAGACAGTAAAAGTACTGAACTGGCAAATAGTCTGGTCAAGGTGTCTACAAGATCTCTTCGGTTATTTGGTAAAGTTATTCACATGGAGCAGACTCATAATGGTAATGCTAAAGATCAGCAGTTTGTCATTCAGTTCTGAAGGGTTTCAGCCTTTTAGTTTCATATCTTTGTTACAGTACTCGTTTGTTTAACTTGCTCATAATGCTTTTTAGTTTGAAATACTCATACTTTGCTACTGGACGAAGGAATATGCCCTATAGAGTATGATTGTATTTCTTTAGATTTTCCCCTATCCAGTATGTCTTAGGATTGAAATAGTCATCTTTTCCACGGTTTCATCTGTTTGTTTGATGTCACTATGTTCATCTAGTTACTTATTGCAAGTGATTCCCACCTGAATGTTGAGAAAACATTCAATGGTAAATCCTACTATTGTATCATAATATCAGTTTGTTATATGATCACCTGTCATCTTGAATCCATTTTCATTGCTTCTGATTAGATAATCAAGAGAATTATTTTTAGTTCCCAAATGTGACTTAGCAAGTTTGATATATTTCTTTTGTACCATGAACTTTTATTTCTGGTTCCTGTCACCATCCAGGTTTAAATTGTTGTAAGCATAATTTTCTTGTATACTTTAACCTTAAAAGTAATGAATTGGTTAGATTGCAAAAGATAGAGACCTAGATTTGATTAGTTATCATTATTTTATCTCTTTGCATTGCCCAAATTCTACTTTCCTCAGTATTTTATATTACGTTGCTTCAGCTGGCAATATAAAACAAACTGTGAATAGATTGTCTTTTGTTCATTTTGTACAAGATCCATTATTCAAACTTAACTGTGAAGACCCTGACCAATTTCCAATCAATAAATGCAAAACCAATAGCACAAATGACTACCTCTCAACATAGATGGATTCACATACAGAAATCTAGTTGAAAAATTTGTTCACTTGGGACTAAGTTTGTTATTGAACAATATGTGTGTTGTGATTGGAGATAATGCGGTAATATTTGGAGCT
Organism: Alpinia galanga; assembly: GCA_037177395.1. Classification (NCBI taxonomy): domain Eukaryota; kingdom Viridiplantae; phylum Streptophyta; class Magnoliopsida; order Zingiberales; family Zingiberaceae; genus Alpinia; species Alpinia galanga. The sequence continues at coordinate 9,430 of JBAMHZ010419245.1, forward strand.
CGAATTTTATTTTGTACAACGGGGTAAATTTAGATAATCTGAGCAAAGCTGAGATTACTGGAGTTTGTCTATGGGTTTTGAGTGAACTGCAAAATTTGTGTCAATTTAGTGAAACTACCTGTAGCATATTTTTTTTCATTGTCAATTCTCATCCCTTGGTGCTTGACGTCTCTGTTTATTTTTCAGGCATGCATTCATGAGGATAACTTGAGTGATTTCAAAGTGCTATGTTGAAGGCCTTTTCTATAAGGGTTAACCATGAAGTCCTAACTGCTATGACTTGTTTTTCCTTGCTGCAGTTATCTTAGCAATGCCTTGATATTCCACATGTTTGTTTTCAGATAATTTTGTTAGCATCAGTTGTCTATACCATTAGTTTCTTATGTTCTATTTGTTGTATACTTTTGACGTATCTTCATTTTGTAATTCCTGCTTCTTTTAGCATTACACCACATAGTATCAGGTTGGTCATTAACAGATTTGTATATGGGAGTTGGGTTCATTAGTTATATGTTTTGCAAATCTAGTATCACATTTCGTACCAGAGCCTCATCACATCAGTTATATGTTCATTACGTACTGTTGCTTCTCTTGAGTCCCTAAGAACTTACTTGGCCACATTGCATCCTCTGATTTCATCTTCTGCTCTCCAGTTCTTCTAGCTTGTTACGTTTATCTTTATCATCATCTCTTTATTCTTTGAAGAACAATTCAGGGTGTCACATTCTGTGCTTCTCATCCTATCCGGTGTCATTATCAACCGTCTTTGCTTTATTTTTCATATTGTGGATCTTTATCTAATATAGTTTGATGAACTTTAAAGCTTTGCCTTTGCTCACAGGGAGAAATCCTGACCAGAGGAAAGACTATGCAGCAGCCGATATGCTGATAAGAGGTTCATTCATGGATAAATCCAACCCAAAAAGTTCAGTTATACAATCCCCAAACATCCAAACACAATTTTCATGCATCACAAACTCAACAAACTTGCAAACATGATACACCAAAACATGGCATGTTTCATGTCTTTTCCCCCTTTTTCATACTCAAGCAGCCTCAACGGTCTTGTCTGACATCAACTACTCTGCTAACTGGGCTTTCCACCACAACAGCTGAATTCTCAACTACACTAGCTGTTGTTGCTCCAGTTTCCATTGTTTTCTCCAAAGTTGCAACATCTGCATTGTTAGCTTCATCTTTCTCTACAGCAGCTCCCTTCGCCATGGCCTCTTCAACAGATTGCTTAACAGTGACTACAACCTTCACAGTTGCATTCTCTTTAGTTTCAGACGCATTTCCAACCTGCACAGCAGCAAAAAGTCACGTTAACTTAAAATCTGCAGGCTTCAAATGCTCAATTCCTACCTCATCATCATCTTCTTCCTCAGGCGGCTTCGTCTTTGTTGGCTCTGTAGAATCACCTGCTGGTTCTGTAACTTCAACCTGGAAGCAGACGATGAAACTGTAATTGGAATCATCTTCCTACCGTACCAACAGCAAAGTTTTACCTCTTTCAGAAGGATTTCAAGGGACTGGCGATTCTTGCTCTCCCTCTCTTCGCCGGCGGCGCCAACGCTGCCCTCGACCATCTCCCTCGTCTCAGGTGCGGTTCCTTCCTCGAGTACCTTAGGCTTTGTGGCACACGCACCCATCTCCCTCTTCTTCCTCCGTGAAGTCGTCGGGGGAGAAGGAGAAGGAGAAGGAGAAGGCCATTTTTATAAGGTGCATTGAGTGGCGCACACATTGCTCCGGCTGATGAAGTGGCCGGTGGTGGTGTGCCAGCTCGCGCAACTTCAATATGCATAATGTTATGTGATGGCAGACCGCTGTGGAGATTTCTACGCCCTTTGTGGTTTGCCATCACTTTTTTCCTTTTTCTTTTAAGTTGTCAGGCTGTTTCAGCAACAGCTGTTTCGAATATTGAGACTCTCAATATACGATATCGGATGGCAATCCGGTCTGACCTGGCCTGACCCAGTTTGCAGTCTGGCCTAATTTAGGCTGCGCCGGACAGGTTGGGCTGTGTCAAGCTTATTTTATCGTGCAAAAGATTGGAATCCGTCAATTTATTAGTCTTTGTCAGTTTGTTTTTGGACCATTGTATGGGAGATAAATCACGATAAGCCTTTGACCCTTAAAACTAGTAACAACACATTGAGCGATGACACCGTCGTGTTTATATGGGATTGATTCATTGTCTATTGTGTAATATCTGTATACACTAACCACTAAGTTCTTTGGGCGTGTCAGGCTTATCTCAGGCTTATCTATAAGTGGGTTGGGTAGGAGTTAATAATAATTATTTATCATCATTCAATAATAATAATAATAATAATAATAATTGATACTGTGGGTATTTTTATCT
>JBAMHZ010419256.1:0-11794 GCA_037177395.1 Alpinia galanga
ACTAACCACATTAACTAAACCGGATTACAGTGGTCATAGTCTTAGTAGATTTATCCCTATCTTGACAAGAGCTTTCAGTATATGTCTCAGTAGAAGACTCAGTATATGTCTTAGCGGGAAACCTTCCAGTATGTCTTGGCTGGAGACCTTCCAATATATATGTCTTGACAGGAGACTTTCAAGTATATGTCTCGACAGAAGACCTTTCAATATGTCTTGGCAAGAGACCTTCTAGTATATATGTCTCGGCAGGAAGAAGACCTTCCAATATGTCTCAGCCGAAGACCTTTCGGTGGATCTATCTTTGTCTCAGCGAGAAGCTTCATCTAATTTGTGTTACTCTGGAATGACATCACATTCATATATGTTTACTTCAATATACGGTGTCTGACAGTAAAGGATCTTCATCTTATCTACCATTTATAAGCATTAATGAGGTATGACATTCTGATGGCTTACTACTCATAGTATTTATGGAGGAATATCTCCCCACGAGAGGTACATTAATGAGGACATGACTTTCTTTATTCCTGTTCATTCCCTACTGCTGTCAGAATATCCTCACCGATTTTTTATATAAATAGGCATGGGTCCGCCAGGTAAACTCCCTCGTTTTTTCTGCTTCTTCATTTCTATTTTTTCGATCACTCTCTTTAAACCTTTCTCTTGCCTTTTCTTGACTTAAGCATTGAAATAGTAATGTCGGGGTATCTCCGACGTCCCTTGTTGCTCTTTTTCCCTAATCCATTTTAGGCGCTCGGATCGCAGTTAGCATCTCCTAGGAGAATGCCGATTCATTCTTCCCAAACACCATTTCGACCAATTTGATCAACCCCGCCCTTGTGTCTCTCGGCCAGCAACATAACTCAGCAACAACATATTTAATGGTCATTCATTAAGTCGCCTTCATCGTCACAATTGATTGAGCTTGCAGTTATCGGTGCTGGAACTCAATACAAATCGGAACTCAACAGCTACGTGCCCCCGTCTCTCGTGCAAACCCATTTGGAATAACTTCGTACGTCCTCGAGAATAATCACGTCTAGTTCAACGCTGTGAAATATTTATTGTTTGATTTTTAGTCATGACATATTTGTAAAATTTTCACTAAATAGAATGACAAATCAAATATGCTGCTTAGATTGTCGACGTAAGTATTTTCTAATTTATTCTGATAGTTAATTGAGTATAACTCGTTTAAGAGTTACTTAATGCTACATTAAAAATCTATGGAGCAGAGTCGATCATTTTTTAAATTAATCGAGGCAAAGATTCAGATAAACAATACCAGTTCAAACAAAAAAATTTTGATCCTTGACTTTAACTTTTAAAAAGGCAGTTGGAATTCGGAATTCGGAATCTCCTATTACAGTTTAATTTACGGTCCACGATGATTTAAAATTATTATTTATATATTTATTTTTTAAAATTATTTTAAAATGTATAGATGTGAGACAAAAATAAAAAAATGTGAACTTATTTTTTTCAATATCAAAATTTTTATTTTGTCCTTTAAAAATTATATTTTTTTTATTTTTTTAAAAAAAGTATTCAATTGTCGAGTAATATTTAAGCTTCTAAAAAAAAATCAAAAATCAAAGTAAAATATCTTTATTTTTTATACTAATAAATTTTTTAATCTAATATTAACATTTATATCTTTTAGTAAATTTATTATTGGTCGTATATACAGGTCAAATAGTCTTTATAAATTTTATATTGAATAAATAAAAATGTAATTGATTGTTCAACGTAAATTAGTAAAATAGTTTCATATTTAAAAAATTTAAAATAAATAAATAAATTTATATTAAATCACACGATTAATATCATTATTAAAATATGAATGGCATTGCATTTGAGTTTGACCTTCTAGTGCTCCCAAGCAGCAAGAGCATGGCCACTTGCAGCACTAGTCGCAGAGTGGGGCATGCATTGGCAAAACAGTCCAATCCGGCAGAAGTGAAGTCAAACATGCTGAAGGTAAACGATTGGATGGGATGGGCCGTCTCCTCCGGTGAAGGTAATGGACTGTTGAGAGGCTGGCTGGCGCCGCTGGGCTATCAGTGAGATGCACTTTGGACTCCCTTCTGGGCTTCGCGGCCCATATCCAATCCCCATGCAGTGCCAAGGCTCACTCTCTCCCCTCTATTTTCTATTTACTACTGCCTCACCTCATTGAGAATTCAGGATCTTGTCCCTATCCCTATGAGAGGGTCTCTTAACTAGCGCGATAATAAATTTATACAAGAGAACAAGAGTCAATCTTCAAGTACTGCAAGCCTTTTAGGGGTATCTACCTTTCTACCGTGTTGGCCCTTGGTTGGGCATAAAATGCTCCTCGTGATTTACCTCCTCCGTATAAGTTGTGGGACCGGTTGGTAGAGGCTTTAAGAACGAGTGAATCACCTTTTGCACAAGAGAATTCAGAATCTCAGATAATCAAGGCTTATGAAAGTTAAGAACTTAGGAGTCAAAAAGTTGGATACTTAAAATTGGACAACTCCAAAAGTTAGGAGTCAAAGAAATCGATAACTCGGAAAGTTAAAAGAGTCGAAAGATGAAGGAGTAAGGAACTCGTCAACTCAAAAAGTCAAGAGACAGAAACTTGATAGTTTGAGAAGTTTAGAGGAGTAAAAAAAAAACATGAGAAGTAAGAATTTAAAAGTTAGAAGTACGAGGAATCAAAATCTAAGACTATTGAAGAGATTTCTTTCAACAGTTAATTTCCTAACAACCTCACTAAATGATAGCTTCAGAATACACAATATACTAGGTGGAAATTTTATATAATAATTGTCCCCTAATAATATATTAAAAAAAACATAGTTGATAAAAAGTCATAGAAGAGAATATGAAGTTGATAAAAAGTCCTAGAAGAAAAGGTGAAGTTGAGCTCCTGTAGATAGAAGTTGTTAAGATAAAAAAAAAAACAAAACAAGGAGTGTCAATTTTTTTTTTTTTTTGAAAAAATACATTCTTTCTCAATTTTTTTACAATTTCTTAAGCATTTTCGGCACACTTATAAAAATTTTCTATGAAGTGAGAGGATAATTCCTAAAATACTAGACTATTCAATCGTTCACCCTATTTTTTTTTAATTTATTTTAATAGCTGATGAAAATTTTTTATTAGAATAAATTGATGATCTTCAAAATTAAGATCAAAAACTTAAATACATTCGCGTTGAGAGTTTTTTTTTTCTCTCACCTCCACCCAACGTCAAAAACCTAATAGAGCAGGGTTTCATTAAATTAAAAATAATATTTTTAAAATAAATAAAATATTTTTTCTCCCTTGCTTTCCTTTTGAATTCTCTCTCTTCTCTCTCTCTCTCTCTTTTAATCTTTTTCTTTTTTAGTTAAGGATCTAAAATTTATCTTTTCAAAAGGCATTTTTGATTCGATGGAAGTATTCATTACATGGGCCATGGGCCTTAAGAATATACAATTTCTTTTACTAAATTATTGATAAGAATCTAATTATCTATATTCAAATATTTAGTTCTTAAGATTTAATTAATAGTTGTCTTTAATTTATTTTACTTTTTAGCCCTTTATTCTTTCTTTATTTATAAATTGATCCGGGGCCGCTCAGCTCGGAGTAGGGGTATTTTGGGTACGTCAAGTCCGATGAAACTCCGGTGTTGTGCTACTTCTATAACCGGTTCCGCCTTCTCCCTTCCCCCTGCTCTCTTCTATCCTCACTGCTTCAATCTCTTTCACCCCTCTCGAGCTCTATTTGATTGCTTATGCTTCTTCAATTCTCTCTCAAGGGAACCATACGTGGAAGAAATCGATATAGAGGTGCGAATCTCCTCCCCAAAAAGTTTGTAATCTACGCGATCCTTTGAACGATTGAACTGCGGAGAATGGGGGAAAATGGGCCTTGAATCCTCCTGAAGTCGAGCACGATGAGGTTACTGCAATCCTTCCTGCATCTCTATGGTTTTGATTGGTTATGATTTTCCAGTGATTTTGTGCTTTTTCGTCCGAATGGCCTTGTGCGACGAGATCGATGGATATTTTCTTTTGCCTTTTTTGTTTTGAAAGGTCTTGATTTGAAGAGCATGTTCTCTTTCCATTTCTGTTTCGCCGATGGTCGCTAATGGCTCCGAGGGCGGTGGATTGTGGTGATTTCTTCTGGCTGTAGCCGTTTTTAAAGACCACGATCTGATCTCGGAGTTTCTCCTCCAATTTGAGCAGCGGAAGTTTGATTTCTGATGGTGCCTCTATAGAGCAGCCGAAGAGAAATCCACCCGGCCATTTATGTCTCCTTTTAGGATTTCTGTCCTTCTCAAATCGACAGCTCGTAGTTGCGGATCGCTGGTTTTTGGTAGTTTCATGAATAAATTGCTTTGGAATTCTGGGTGTCTTTTGCAGATATTTCAGATCAAACAAGTTTTTCAGTTGTTTTTGTTCCTCCGAGTATTTCCAGCGAGGAAATAGCGATCGCATTTTCTGCGGCTTCACGGCAAGTGTTACTCGATAGAATGATGAAATTTATTTCTATTTCCTCGTCGTGTACACTTCCTCTTTTCCCTCTACTATTTTCAGCTTCTTCAGTCAGAAACTGGGAGGGAAGCATCCTTTTCTTGATCGATTTGGTAAGCAGCTACTCGTGATTTGAATCTCATTGATGCATCGTTGCATCTCGTTTGCCTTTTTCCTAGGTCGTGTCTAGTTTTTTTCCCTTTCGTACCAAAAGCAGCGTCTTCTCAGATTTTCTCTCTGATTTCTACTCCATTCCCTAGGATTTCTCAGGCTTTGCAAATTGGCGACTCTTAATTTCCAGATGGATCCGAAGCCATTTTTTTTATAGCAGAGTTGCGATCAGTCGTTCTTTATTTCTTTCTCTCAACTGAAGTTTTCCTTCAAGCGAGCTGTACTTCCTCGGATGTTTAAGGCTTGATCTGTTTTTTTTTTCGCCATTCCTGACCTTTTTCTATGTTGCAGATTCCAGAGATTGAATAGCCCAGATGTTATCCTCCTCAGCAATGGCAGAAAGCCCAGCTTGAAAGCCTCCAAGGAATACGACGCCGATGACGACCACGGATTTCCAAATTGCTCCCCTCAGGAACCCAAATTACTTCGGCTGAAACCCAGCTCCGTATCGGACTACCGATCCCCCAACCGCGATCACTTCCACATCTCCTCCTCGGAAGCCGACGCCGTCAACAGGGCGAGCCCCGAAAACGTCCTCTTCCAGTGGGGTCACAGGAAGCGGTCGCGAGGGCTGAGGACCGAAGGTCGCACGACGGTGGTCGCAGCGGGGGCGGCGGCAGCGGTGGAAGGCGACGAGCCGCCGTCCCATTCGAGACAGGTAGCCAAGCTCCAGCGACGGTCCTCGGCGGACACCGCCACGCCTGCAGCCTTGCCTCCACCATGCGGGCCGTATGCCACCAGAACGTGGCTGTCGTGCGTGCCAGTCCGCGGTCCCACGCCTGCGTCTCTCTTCAACAGGTACAAAGTTTCTTCTTTTCTTCCTTCAAATCAATTCTACCTAATTTCTCCATTGATTTTCATTCTCTCTCTTCCTCTCAACTTCCCCACCATTCTTTTGATCTCAAGAAAGTTTGACGATAAACATTGATATTTTCCTGAGTTCATCTGTTATTCCATGGACGGAGAGTACTTCACGCCTTTGACATGCTGACTAACCCCGATTAAAACACTCTTCTCCTGTTTTTCCTTTTTTTTTTTGCTCAATAATAGTGAATTCTTCTCTTGCTTTGGGTTAAGTAACTGTAGCAGGTGGTAGCATGATACTTCCCTCTTCTCTCATATATTAAGATCATTCCATCTCATTTAACTTAATTTAAAGCGGTATTAGAGTTTGTAGACCATGGTATCTTTTTCTCTCCCAAATCCCACCCACTGATCTCTCTCCGCCACCTCTTGCCATGATCAGGAGCGTCGAAGAGCGATCGGAGGGCCGAGCACGACCCGAGAAGCGCCGCTCGCCGGAGAATTCCCCAAAAACCTCCTCTCCCGCAGCCGGCAGCGAGGCAGCTGATGGGTCCACGAATCCAGACCCAAAGCAGTCGCCCGATCCGAAGCCGAAGGAGAGAATCAATCTGGATCATTTCGAGTGGCCCAGGATCCATCTCTCCCTCTCGAGAAAGGAGAAAGAGGATGATTTCATCGCCATGAAGGGCACCAAGCTCCCCCAACGACCCAAGAAGAGGGCCAAGAACATTGACAGGACCCTGCAGGTACAAAACACAGCACACTACTTCCATATACTTCCATTTTGGATTCAGCAAAATCACAATTCGTTGCTCATTTTCTTGTCAAAATTCAATTATTTTCCCCCTAATGGTTGGGAAATTTGGATTCCAGTACTGTTACCCAGGTATGTGGCTGCCGGATTTGACGAGGGCAAGGTATGAAGTGAGGGAGAAGAAATGCACGAGGAAGGTATCAATTTGCTTCTATTCTTCTCCGTCTAATGCCCTTATGTTTGTTTCATCTTGATGTTGGTCATTTTCTGCCTTTTTTATTGCTGCCGCATGATATTAATTTTGACAATATTCCTTGGGTCTCCTTCTTTAAATTTAATGCTGCGCCCTTCAAAGGGGTCCACGTATGTTTGGTTCCATTGGTGCGGCGGCTTGCTCTCCACTTTATTGTTCAGTTTTTCCCTCTTAATCAATAATCAAACACATTTTTTTTAAACTATAAAACCATGAAATATTTATATCTATTATGTAAATCACACTGGTAATGAATTTTCTATTAAATATTCATTTATTGGCTTTGGGCAGAAGAAGAAGCGAAGAGGGTTGAAGGGAATGGAGACCATGGACTCGGATTCAGAGTGAAGGCGAATAAGAAGGGGCAATTTCTTTTTCTTCCCTTTTCGCAATTTTTTAGTAATTGTACGAACTGTTCCTCACAATTATATATATATTTTGCTTTCCTTCGAGATTTCCCTTCACACAAAATGATGCTTTAATTCTTTTTAAAATCAAGATTTATGTATCCCAAGTAAGACAGTGTCATTAGAACAAGTTGTTTGAAAAAGTTAACATGTAAAATATGTACAATAAACATCTATTTTTTTAATTATAAATAAGTTGACAGCGTTAAGCATGACTTGGACTCGTTCGGTCGGGCTCAATATGAACCATCATGGCCTTGAAATAAAATTTAAAAAAACAAGACAAAATCTCGTCGATTGAAAATTTACTGAGATTTAAAAAAAAACAGGGTTCTTTTTATAAACTAAGCAAAAACGTTGTTGTCCTCCTACTGGTATAATTTGAAAAAAAAAAAAAGGTGGGGTCGTGCTGCAATAAATAAATATAGCTAGGGATCCTAATCGTTTGCCCTTTCTCTTCGTCTGAAACTCCCACCGCCTCGACGGCCGGCGGCACGACTTCTCGTCTTCAATTTCTCGACGGGGTGACGCTGATCGACGCATCTTAGACGGCGATTCCCTCAGCAAATCTCGCCCTTGGCGGACTGACTCCTCGCGTCGTGGGAGTGCGGCGATAGGAGATAGTCGTTATTATTCTTGCGCGGCTTCCTGCCTCGCATACTTAGATAGCTCTTCGCTCCCACTAAAATCCGCCACTTCGCCTCTCTCGCCTTAATCTCCTTCCTGCCTACGCGGCATCTCGGCCTTTGCTTGGCTCAGTCTTACTCTGGGATCGTTCTCATTCGAGTTCGATCAAGTAATCGGAAACCCTCATCGAGCGGAAGAAACTCCTTTTGCGACAGATGAGCGCAGGTTAGTGCGTTTTGGTTATTGTTTCTCATCCGTTCTCCCTGCGATTATTCATCTCTACCATTTTGTTTTGGAAGAATTAAGTATCATTTTTTTAATAAAAAGAATTGGCGGAAATTTTAAAATCTCTCCTTTGGCTAAGATTTAGCATAATTTTAGCTGGAGTTGCAAACTTGATGCGCTGTTAATACTCTTTGAAGAATCTACATTCTGGTGAACGTATAGATCCTAAACTGTTTTTTCTAACTTGTAAAGTTATTCCCAATTGGAAAGTATTGCATTGGAAGGCACCAAGTATAGTCAGTTGTTTGCAGGTTGGCGTTTGCTCTATCATGCCACCTTTGTTGACTGGTACAAGGAAGACTCCCATATTGACTTAAAGTTTGGTCCTTTTCTACATCCAAATTGGCTTTGATAGTATTTTCTTAATCTGTTTATATAATTGATTGAAGCATAATCATTTCACATTTTGCTTGTTAATTAGTAATTGTAATTACAGAATTTGATTCCACCTCAGCTGTGAAAGAATATAACATTAACATGATTTGTTGGTATTCCTATGAACTTAATCTTTGTAAAACATCAACTTATCAAGATTTGTTGCTGAATCGTGAACATGGCCTCTGATCATTTCATGACCATTATTATTCTATTAGGCTCCCCTCCCACATGATGTCACACTACCTCTGATATAATTTATAGATAGCTCTCAGTTTTGGACATCATGTTGTGTTCAGATAGTCCCTTCTAGCTAGTGTTATAGTGGTTATATATATCACGTATGGTAGGAGTCCTATTTGCAAAAAAAAAAAAGTGGCTAGTCAGGCTGAAACTTATATATGTTTTGCATGATGATAGTCTTTTCTGAAACATAATTAAGTAATTCAGGAGATTTTAATGGTACTGGTGATATAGTTTTGTATACAGTTCAATAGAGGTACAAGTTTCTTGCAGCCAACCTTAAATTATTGAGATTGACATGATTTGTCAATGCCATAATGTTTGTTTAAAGCCTTTATTTTTAAAAATTATCTTCAATTTCAAGCTTCATGTTTATTCTATTTAAACTCTCATCAACTAGCATAATATCAAACAGCATTCACCATTTTCCTCTATGTAAACTCTTATCGACTAGCATTGTATCAAATCATTTACCAAGGAGACCTATTTTGGATAAGATTGATAAGTTCATGTTGTACTAATGGGGGGAAAACCAGCATCTTTAGATAAATGCATTATTTTGACCAAAGGTATTACCTCAACAAGGTTCAAATGGCACAAAATGTTTCATGCAACTATGAAATATTTGCTTCTTTTAGTTTGTTATTGTGATTTCCTAAAGCATAGTTTCATGCCCGATATGCTTGTTTATTCTCTTGAATATTAATGCCCATGTGAAAATTGTAAGTATGTTCATATTTATTTGATTACGCGTGTAGATTCTCAACTATGTTTATTATACAAGTATGCAGCAAGACACTATATTTAAGTTCTTTATTATTTAATAGGTGGATCATTTGGTGGAAGTAGAGGAGCAAAACCTGTACCTCCTGAAAAAGGCGTATTTCCATTGGACCACTTACACGAGTGTGATCTAGTAAGATATCTTTTCTTATTATCAGATTCAATTAGAATTATGTTAAGTTATTTTCGCTCATGCGCATACTGAATCACATTCCTCCAATGCTTTTTTACACAGGAGAAAAAAGAGTACATTGCCTGTCTCAAATCATCTGGTTACCAATCAGAAAAATGCAGGCAGCTATCAAAGAAATACTTGCAATGCCGAATGGAAAGGTTAGCTTGTGTTTACTTTAGCTTTTCCCCCTTAATGACTCATTCTTGAGAAAGAAATGAATGGAAAACATCTGTTATGTATCATCATAGTTATCGTGGAAGCAGTCTATTATGTCACTTGTGCTACGCTACTGTATCATATGAATAACTATTCTATTCTTTTCCCTCTGCTTGACGTTATAATTGTTCCTCTTAAAAAATATGTCATTAATCTTAGTCCTACAGTTCCGATTGCCTTATTCACAAATTAATAGTTTTTATGAAAGCTCATACCTTCTGGGCGCTTGACAGACAAGTAGATCAGAAATCTTTGCTTTCATGAATTCCACTGTCTACTTAACACACTAATGACTTTATTTTGTTCCCAGAAACTTGATGGCGAAACAAGACCTATCAGAGCTTGGTTTCCGCAACGTCACGACAGATTTATCCGAGGAGAGTGATAGTAATGATCAATCCGGCACACTACCTGGGAAGAACACTTCCACTTCTTGAAGATGTGATCCTAAACAAATGGATTTTTTATTCTTAATTGGAGTAAGGATACTTTTTCCGAAATAATAAAGATGGCTAAATTCTTGGTCTTGTAACAATCACCATTATGAGATTATGCCACTCCCATTCCTTTAATGATATCTCCTGAGAAAGTTGGCTTAATGCTTCTGGATCAATCTGTGAAGTTCATTATCAATACAAGTGAGTGGCTCCCAATTCCTAACCTGTTTGGGTTCACCATTCTTGCCTCCTGTTGTAGTAGAAATGATATGACCGTTTACTACATCACTCCCCTCCATAGAGGATGCTTGCTGCAACAATTGGATAAAAAGGGATATTTAGATCAAAAAAAGAAAGAAAAAACATATGTACCACTGAAAATTAAGCACAGACAAAGATTGCTAGAACAAGTAAACTAACAATGAATACGGAAACTACAAAACTAGTTATGCCAAAATTAAAACTGAAAGAATTCTTTTAAACTGCATTTTTCTAGGTGGGAAATCATCCAAGCACCCAACGAAGTTAATTGACATTAAACTAGGACAAACTTGAAGAGGCAGGGAAAAACTTACCAGCTTCACACTCTAAAAGGAAAGTAACAAACACCTAAACAAACAATGATGACTGATCATAATAACAAACAGGTGAATCCATTATCGTTTCTCTAGTTTTATCGAGTCTGCAACAGAATTCACTCTGATCCATCCACACAAATCAAAATAAAATAAATAAATAAACAAAATGATTTAACGCGGTTTAGCAAACTCAACCAGCAGTCCCAAAAACTATGATATTTTTCTAGGTAAATTAGCGATGGTATCGAGTATATGCCTACGCAACCTGAAGAATCTAGTTCCTCTTTTCCACCCAGAAACGTAGAATGGGACAATGAACGAGGTGAAACTTACAGTGGGAAGGGAAACGAACAAGGAAATCGGTCCAGGAGGAGCTTACCTTGCCTCCGGGTATCGGGCAGGGAGGGGCGGCCGAGCTAAGGAGGTCCTGCTCCGGCGGAGGCGGCCTATGCGGTCCCTGCGACAGCGAAGCCACGCCGATGCGGCGATGCATGCGATGGAAGCCAACGGCACTCGAGACTGTGACGATATAAATAAAGTACGGCTTCCCGTTTTTTCAAAACATCACCCGTTTCTTGAGTGCGACAGCTGTACTGGCCGTCAAAAAGGCTGCATTAATTAATGCTCACAAGAGCATGTCCTCTTCACCAGTTCCTCCATTAATGACTCGGACGAGCTAGCTTCCCCAAACCCCCGTCCATAGCTTGACGTACGTGAACTAGTTTGCATGCATGGCTGCATGCACGTACATGACCTTGGGATTTCACAGGCATGCACGTGAATTGATACACAAACGTAGGTCAAAACTCAAAACTGCACGCTGCGTTGGAATCTGACTGTGTTTCCCAAACAGTGACAGTGTTCCTTCCCATGCAGAGCCATGGGGGAGAGAAGACAGGCTTTAAGTCTTGGACTGTAACAAGGCACGCCGGAAAATGGCCATGGCGTGGCAGGTTGTGCAGCGGCCAAGGAGACCAATCACTACAATGGATTGTTATGATGGCTAATGATGTGATGTGATGGCTCTGAATTATTGTTGTATACTAATCGGCTAATCACACATATAATATAATGATGCTGTTTCTATGAATTCTCAAGTTACAACATCTGTTCTTCCTAGACCAGTTCAACAATTTATCTCGACAGGCAATACAAATAAAAAACGGTATTATTGGCTAACAATTTCCATTTAT
>JBAMHZ010419267.1:0-24035 GCA_037177395.1 Alpinia galanga
ACTAGTGTAATTCTATGGTCAAGATAAACCAATACCAAATCACACTACAACCATGCCAATGGTTTGTCCAAAACCATCTTGGTTGTGAGCCTCTACTTATACTTTACAAGGAACTGACAACATGATCTTCTGTGTGACACCACACACCATGTTATCTACAATGTAATGTATTAGACAATATGCATAACTATAATATGCATAACAATGATCATGTGATTCTTATTTCAAAATAAAGATGTTCATACAAAAACTAGGCTTTTAGTATACATCCCAACAAAGTCTATATAAGAAGTCTTTGTGGGAAGAATAAGCTATTGGTTCTTTGTAAACTTGGAAGGGAAGAGTTGTTGCTTTTCAGACCTCAAGTCATTCAAATTACCATAAGCACATTCAAGAAATAGATTCTTCATTTGTAAAGTGTTCTTTACTTGTTGTTCATTAATACTTGTGTATTTAATCTTACTGGTATATTTATGGTTGTATCTTATTGTAAAAAGGTTGCTTCACCTTGGCTTGAGCCAAAAGGAGTGAAGCTTTGTGGTTTAAGATTGATCCGTTTTAAGAATCACCGTGGAGTAGAAACTAGAGTTCCGAACTACGTTAAATCTCTTGTGTATCGTGTTCTTTGTCTTTTATTATTATTTAAACTATGCCTAACAAGTATTATAGACACGGACACGATCAAAGCCAGCAAATAATGAATTTAAAGGAAATCACTATTTATCCCCTCTAATGATTCAACAATTCTCAATAATATACACACACAAATGATACACTGCGAGTCTCCTTGTACGTGACTGTCCTTCACTGTGAGGCGATGCAATCTTGTCCTTTCAGAATCCTTATTGCATGTCACCGACATCTACAGCAAAGTAGAAGGCGTCGTGCACTACTACACCTTCTGCATGACATCCCTTCACCTGCCAATCCTCGCAACGATATAGTACCTCCACGACCTTCTGTTGGAATGAAAAAGCTCTATTATTGATGAAGAAAATGAGCCTATAAATAAGCTTTACATCAGAATATTTCAATTTACCATTAAACCATATCTCCTATATAGTAGGATACATGTAATCAAATAGCTAAACACCTAAAGACTCAGACAAACTAAGAATGACTAGAACTTCCAATAAATATTTTAAAATAAAACTTTTAAATCTTAACACTTCCTAGTTTCATAACATTAGAAAAATTAGTGTAAGCCTCTGGGATTAACTCTTGTTGATAAGTATATGAAAATTTGTTTATAGTAGGTAGAAATTAATTCTCAAAAAATTCATCACAGTTATAGAAAATCATTTCTTATATGCTTTTTAATTGGATTCTTAATTTTCACTAATACGATGGTTCTCTCTCTCTATAATATTAATGTATAAAAAAATCAGATTTAAATTTTGAAAGAAAACAAATATTTTTGAAGTCGGCTTTCCAGTGTTTAGAGCATCCATATTGCGTGTAAAAATAAAATCATAATTTAAAGTATAAAAAATTCACATTTATAGTTTAGAGCTTTCATTACGGGAGGGAGAAAGTTCTTTTTTAATCTCTTTTTTTAAAAATAATTTTATAAAAATCGTAAAAAAATTATTAATTATTATGTTATATTTTATGAATGTTTTATAAAAAAGAATGATATTTTGTATAGATTTAGAATGGGGAAAGGCTGCGTAAAGACCTGCATTATAAAAAAATGGTAAAAAAAGATAAATATTTATTATAATTTACAATTTTTTCACCTTAAATATTGTTCCTTCTCTATTTTGATTCTTTCATTCATCCAGTCTTTCTATTGTAAATTTAAGTCCTTAAAAAGGCCGCTGCTAGTCCTTACTCCTCGCCAATTTTAATCTTGTTGCCTACGGCCGAACGAGGAGCAGGAGCAAACCCTAGTCGTCGACCTCCATGGACAGGCACCGCAACGAGCGCTTCGACGACCGATTCGGCGACGGCGGTGGGAGGCGGCCGCCTTCTCGCTGGTCCTCCGGCAGTCCCACGGAACGCCAACCCCGCTATCCCAGGAGCAACACCGGATCCGGCGGTGAGGGATTCGCCGGAGGAAATAGCAGCGCAGGAGGACGCTACCATCCCTACCGTGCAATGCAAGACCTCCCTCCGCCTCCAGCTGCTGCTGGATTCCCTGGCGGAGATCCTGGGGACTTCGGCCCGGCGGCGCCCGTCGGTGGTCCTAGACGCGGATTCTCCGGTCGCGGTGGTTCTCCAGGTAAACCAGGATCTTAATTTTGCAGTTCGTTCTCGTTGTTTACGAGTTAGGGTTCATGAGAACGTTTGGTTCAATGGTTTAAGGGTTTTTTTTTCTTAGGGACTCATTGGTGATTTCCAACTTTATCTGATCGTTACGTTCCTTCGTCAGAGTTCCCCCATCCTTTTTTATGTCTAACTGTGAAGCTAATATGTCTTCTCTACACGGTACCTCAACATAGATCCCTAAAAGTTGAACTTGTAGGTCCTGGGTTTCTTTTATGCTGCGGGAATGAGTGTGGGGAAGACGATGATGCGATCATGGCTCTCTTCTATAAACGAATATTCCACTTTTGCTTGTTATACCTTTTTCTACACAGTGATAGGCTATTTCGGTCCTTGTTATTTAACCTGATGGGAATTGTCATTTGTTCCTGCATATACAGAAGAACCACTCTGGTTGTGAAACGATATGTTCAATTACTTTGTATTTTCAGTTTATGATCATCCCACCTCTACAACTTGCTAGGCGGGGAATTACTGAGCCACAAACTCAGTAGCCGGTTATTATTAATTTGGTCAATCACATGTCTAGTACTTCAAAATTTGTTTGTATGTTTTAGTGGGAATGGGGTGATGGCGCTTAGTTTGTCACTCGCCAATGTTTAGAATTAGAAACCATCTGACCCTATAGTTCTTCAGAAATTAATTATAAGTTTTCGATTTATCTTATTTTTGTTGATATCCTACTGCTACAACAGTGAAATAGAGCTGTAGATTTTTGTTTTAGAGCTTCTTGTACTTTGCTGATATTCTATGTGATAAAATTGAGACTCAGCTGGACTTTTTATTTTTTCAACTTGCATATGTTTTCTAAGAAATTTCTAATTGGTTATATATCACTTTAATTGAAGTCAGAATATTGAAACAAGCTAGGATGCTTAATGAATTGACCCTGATGATCTTCATTCCAATGCATACTATTTCTTCCAGGTTTATGTGAATGTATAGTCCTTGGTTTTATTCTTCCATGGTGTTTAAATATCTGTTCGTTTGAAGTATCTCCTACATCGTTTATCTATGGGAAATAAAATATTTGAGAGTTTCTACTTATGTTCTCCATTAGGCCAATTCTGTAATCTTTTAGTGATCATATTTTATCATTTGAACATGTATATGAATTTCATCAGTTTTATTACATATGTAATTGTTGTTTACGCCCACATCGAACTTTCAATATTGAAGAGCTTGCCTTTGCTGTTAGATGATATATTTTGCATGCATATGCCATGCTAAAATTTAGTTTAGTAATTCAATAATGCAGCGGTGAATTTGTCATGAGTTGAGTTTAAATTGGAATGGGTATCTTGTACAAGAAATTATGACTCACAAGTTGAATTTAAAATTGAAGTTGGATTGATAGTCAGATACTTTTCATATGTTTTGTTGTGTATGTGTTCTACAACTTTGTTAATCATGAAATTTTAGATCTTCCTATAAATAACAAAGCATGTTGATATCGATAAGTTTAACCTTCAATGATCTTGTGACGTTGATTTTCCTCTGTTCAGTTGCTATGGGAGTAATATAGTTTGCCCTTCCTAATTGCACAGTTTGATTATTGCATAACTTTTTGTCATTTTATAATCACTATGTAGATCGCACTGGTGGAAATAAATATGCCAAGCTTTTTATTGGAGCAGTTCCAAGGACAGCAACTGAAGAAGATGTGAGTAACTATTGCTACATTTACTGGTTTTTTTAACCATCTTTACTCTTTGCATTTGTTGTCATTTTATCTCTTATCATCCCCATTTTAAAACAATCGTTATCTAATTTTGTAACACTTTCACTTGATGGGTTTTTCATTTGGCAATTATTTGTAAGTTTCAGTGCCTTGTTTAGATAGTCCTGGCCTTTTCATAGACTTAGAATCAAACATTAATAACAGCAATATTAATTAGCTGGATATTACATTGAAAATCTACCTCATTCGAAATGTGCTATTTAGTTTTCCAAATAAGTTCCAATATCTGTGCAAAACTGTTATCTCAATGGTATAAAATAACAAAGTAAGACTCGAGGCATGAAATTGCGTTTGTCGATTTTTTTTTGTGGGACTTTCATCAAGTACCAGATAATAGTTTCTATGGACTTTTAATGAACTATTAGACGATATTAATCATGGTTTTGGACTAGTATTTGTAGGGGTGTGAAAAACTTTGGTTAAACCGACCGAACTAACCAAAATCGGAAGTTCAGTTCGGCTTATTTGAAAGTTCATTTTTTTTAAATATTGATTTATTCCGTTCGGTTTCGAAGCAAAGACAATCAGTTAAACCAATTAAAGCAGAAATGGAGTGCATCAATCGGCTGATATGTCCTATCAGTCGACTGATGTTTATTTCCAGTCGACTAGTCACCTCGAACTGCGACTTAAAAATCACGATTCTATTTAATCGCTAATCCTCATCCGATTTCTCCTGCGACTCTTGCCCCGTGAGTCCTAACCTAATCTCTCCATTTTCAGATGATGATGATGATGCTGATTGGTAGTTTAGTGTTTTGTTATATGATTATATTTTATTTGATGCATTTTGTATAAGACTATTGTTAACTGAATGTACTTATGTTCAATGCAATTTGAGTTTTGACTAAATTATATATTATTTTGATGTTGCTGAGCAATTGTGACTTGTGAGTTTGAATATGTGCGTGTTCGATGTTATATTTGTATGTCTCCTTTTGTTTAGAGTGAATGATTATAGCCTATAGGGGGAGTTTTGTATTTGCTCTCTTTTTTACTATTTGTCAAAAGGGAGATATAAATAATTTAAATTTGCGTGATAACATTGCATGAAATAAATGTATAATATTAAAAATGTTGTTAAAAAGTCTAAACTTAAATAGGTTGTCAAACTTAAAAAATGAGAAGATTGTTGCTTTGTTAGAAATTATTATGAAGTTTTGATGTCTATCAGTCGACTGATGATGATGAATGGAATCAGTCTATTGATAGTCGACTAATTGTGTGCATAATATTTTTTAGTCGACCGTCCAATTCGATTGGTTTTATCAGTCGACTGTTACTATTTATCTGTCGACTGATTTTTGAAAAATGAGTTTTTTTTTTCCAATTTTTGACCGAAATTAACCGATTCGGTTTTGTTTTGATCGGTTCCGTTTTATTCAAAAATTTGGTCAGTTCGGTTAATTAAAAAAAATAGTTTATTCGGTTTCGATTTAATCGGTTTGATCAGTTCAGTTAAAAACCAATTGCATAGCCCTAAGTATTTGACATTTTCTCTATTTTGCATGGTAACATGGTTTCAGAACTTTTAATAGTGTGGTGATTTTGATATAAAATATTTGTTTCTTAGATTCGTCCATTGTTTGAGGAGCATGGATATGTTATCGAAGTGGCATTTATAAAGGATAGGAAAACTGGAGAGCAACAAGGTATTTTTAAATTTCTTTTGTCTTTATATTTATTATCAACTCATTCTTTTCCAGGTTCCTGAGAATAAGCTGTGAACAATCTCGCCATCTCTCCTATCAAACTTTTTGGAACTGTTGCCACTTGTTATCCTTCTTTTGGCATGGTTCCTTCTTTTGTTATTTTTCTAGTACAAGATGAAGAACATACCAAGACCATTGATGGTTTATTGACTTTTAAGTTTTGCTGTCCAGTACTGTGATACTGCAGTATTGTTGATGCCTTTATGCTGCAGCATTTTGTGAGACGTGATAAACAAGCCATCATAGTTGGTCTATTTAATTTTAGGTTCAGGATGATGTCAGTGTTTGGTTCTGGAATTGCTGTATTACAAGTGACATGATGCAATTATGCAGCTTATGCGTGCTTTCAAACTGTGAAGATATTCATATCCATTATGACCTATTCATTTGAAAAAAATTCATGCTTTGTGCATCGACCATTTTGAAGTTTTACCATTTTCGTTATATATATATTTAGATGCTATGTAACCACCTGCTTGATCTGGTCTGTTGGATTGGGTTGGAAGCTTGGATTTTTTATTTTATTGTGCCCTCGTGTGAAAGCTGAAGCCATCCCACAATCCTTGGAAGATGTTTTTCTCCTATTGTTTGATTACTAGCATGAACAAAAGAAATGATTGGAATAGGATTCCAAACTTTCATCCTAGTGCATGCTGTGTGAATTTTTGATGGTTACCTTGCCATCAGTGGTTGTGGAATTGTCATGATTCTGAAGCGAATAATTGTTCTTGGTCAACTCATGGATGTTTGATTTGTTTTCTTTTTCTCATTCTTCCTTGCGAGTAAATGGAGCCTTCTTCAGAATTTTATCTTTTGAGTTTAATATTTCTGGTGGTGCAGAATGTAGTTGTGTTTCTTAGTTTGCAAATGAATTGATTCTTAACACGCTGAATTACAAGCAAAATCAATTCTATTGAAGTATGACCTGTGGTTTGTCTCTGTTTGTGTAATAAAGCTGCAATTTCAACTTTGCTGGATGATGTTTGTTAACTTCGTTTAAATTGCATGTGTTGGTAATATGGGCAATGGTTGTTTCTATGAATCATTTTAATAAATTTGGCTAAGATTTTGATATATGTGGTTGCTGGTGGTCTTTTGATATATGTGGTTGCCTGGTGGTCTTTCACTCCTAATCCTTGTTGCTCAGATCTTGATAATTCTGAGTTTTGGCATTGTAATATTTGTATATCTTATGGCCTCTTGGGAGCTCTGTTGATGTCAAAAAAATTTGAAAGTGCTGATGTAAACAACATCATGTGGTACATTGTTCATCTTTGTTGTGGTAGACCGGCATGATCTTTTGTTGATACAATTTAAATTGCTAAAGTTGAGTTCCATCCTGGATGCCAAAAAGTACTTTAGATAGTTCTTGGAATTGATTGCCATTGACAAGTTTTTTTTTGTTGTTTGTGAGTATTACACACTGCAATTTTGCATAACTATCAGAATCAGTTCTTCCATGTCCAAAAGCTATTACTCCTATTTTGCTCTTCTATATGCTGTATTCCTTCCCCAGCAAACTGTGACTCATCTGGCGGCTTGTTGATCTATGTGGTGCTTAGTTATTGTTGTTTAGCTATTTTGCAGTTTTACTTCGGCGGCAGTGGCTGTCTCACAATTTTTATAAAGGATAGTGATATGCTTGTATATTCTTTTGTTTTTTTCCTCGTACCTCTGCTTTTGCTCATATTGATTATAGTATGTGCATTGTGATGCTTCAAATCTTCATCCACTTAAGTGTATGCCTACATCACACAGATTAAAAAAATTGGTTTCCTATTGTTCATTCAAAATTAGTTGAGATCTGTTTGTCAATTTCATTCTATTCATTGTGTTGTTCTTTGTCTATTAAGGAAACTTTGATTGATGTTAAATATCTTATGTTGCACACCCTGTGTTCAATTGTTCAACCTAAATTCTATCAACATTATTGAATGAGCAAGATATTCTACAAGGTACATACTCGTGGATTATAGTTGATGTCTATGAGATGCTCCTTTTCTGTTAATGAATCTGTTACTTCTCTGGATTGTTTAGTCGGCATTCTGATTTGATGGGGGGTATTTTTGACAGCATGGTTACTTATGTATTGCCAATTGTCAGTTCAAAGTCATGTTATTCTGTTGTTAATGTTGTGTTTATTCTTGTGAGAGAAAGGCATAAGATGGTTTAAAGTTTTCTTTTCCTTTTCCCATTGAAATCATGGAAAAGTGCTTCAGTATATTTAAATGCTCAATAAAATAAGAGAACTTGTCTAGTTCTACATTTGAGTCCTTGAATCTCAGGACTAGCGTATTCATCTTGATAATCTCTTGTTACTTATCATCTGCCTATTTGATCTTATTTATCCCAACTAAAACCTGAATTTGTTACTGGGGTGACTTTGAGAGCTCTTAATTTCTTTGTTCTTTTAAGAACATTATTGTGTCCGTGATGCTTTACACCTTCCATGTTGATGTACTTTGGTTGTGTTCTGTTTGTGAAAAATCCAAATCCCCGATGAGAAAAGATTGTGAATATTTACCACGTGATGGCTGGAATCTTGTGGTTTTTTTGCTGCTTCTCTGTATCAGCTCCTTCATAAGAAAAAAGTGGCAGAAAGATTAGGAATTTTCTTAGTCATTTGTGTAATGAAGGTATGTTTGTAAACATGTCTGTTATGTGATTTTGTGTAAGATTTTATTTCCCTGGACTAAATAATGTAAATGTAAGTATTATAAACTTATGTTCTTGTACGTAAAACTGTCATCATGCCGTGTGAAATGGTTTATTTTTTGGATATACTTGCTGATGATGGACAATTGATTTTATAGTTCATTAGGCTGTAGGGTGTGAATGGTTGGAGAAAATTAAATAAAGCTCTATTTAACATATAGAGATGTAGTGGATATTATGACTGCAAACTATATCCATAAACATATAGATGATGAATATTGGATAATTTTTAGTGCTTAGAGATGAATTATTTTTAAGCAATTCGCTGGATAAGGTGCAACATACTCATTTCTTTTTGCGATGCTGGTCCTTGACCATTGCTGAATTTAGTTGCAATGTTACGGAGAACTTTTGTTTCTTCATTCATCACTAGCATTCAATTCATGGGGAAATAAAGTTAGACCACTACTGTGCAAATATTACCATGGAGAAAGTGATACACATATATAATATGTGTCATTTATTTTTACACATGGAAAATAAACCATGCAATTGTGTCTGTATTTGGGAGCTTATGTTGCATGGCAGAAGTGTCTGGAGTTGTGAGCTTATGTTGTAGGCACTTGGTGCGTAGTTTGATGGTAATGACCTTCCTAATTGATGTATTTAGGGACGTGTCATCAATCTTCAGCATGAATCTTGCTCAAGGGATGTTAGTGCATCATTCCATTGTCCTATGAATTTTGTAAATTATTATCGAAAGTGCCTTGAAAATATAGCTTTACAGAGGACATTCTTATTTTCAACTTGTGAAGTTGTTCGAGGATCTGTGCCATTTAAATTGAATCTCTGATATTCCTATTCTTTTGTTGATTGGTGATCACTGTATGCGTGCAATTTGAATGGAAATTAGGAATATTTACACGTTTGTTATAGTTCCTTGACAAAGAGAAGATATTAAAGTCCCATACATCAAAATGGAAGTTGTTTGTTTGGTACATTGAGTTGATCAGTCTTTTTGCAGTCTTTGTGTACTATGGTCTTGATTTGTTACTCATTTGATTTCTTACATGCTTGTTGCAATCAGAACTTTAAATCATCTGATGGTTGTTTAGTTGAAAATTGATTCCTTCCGGAATATGTGAGAAATAGCAATAATTATAAGATCCTTGCTTATCAATTGGCCCAACTAATTGGGTTTGACTACATCAATCTCAAGGTGCTGTTAAGACCTATGCAAGAGTGTAATCACAAGTAATGTATGAGAAGTTCAAGCTATGGTAGGCCACCAAACAATATTGATATTATCAAGTGTCTAATTGTCTGTGTTGGCATTTGAAGTAATGGGACTTTTTTCCTGATTAATTATTTCCTCCTTTTGGTGGATTTTTGTTCTTATTCCTTTTCAAGTGTTATTATAGTTATTTTACCTTTCAGTTAGGATACAAAATTCACTTTTAATCTCAATTTATTTATATTGAATATGTATCTCCCCCTGTATCCTATCTTGTCATAAAAGAATAATGATCATGATAACACCACGAAATGTTATCTCAAGAAACTCTCTTGTTAGTAATCTGAACTCCCTTACCTGCTTATAATTCTAGCTGTGCAAATGTGTTATGATTCCTATTCATTTAGTCTCCTTTTCTTCATTGATTTAGATGAATTAGTTTATTAAACACTTGTTTTATTTTCCTGATTCCTGTTGTGCATATCTTATGTTTATGATAACCATTAATTATTCTTTCTGTTCACTTGGTCAAGAAAGGAAACCTTTATTTTGCAGGATGTTGTTTTGTAAAATATGCCACTTCTGATGATGCTGATAGAGCCATCAGGGCTTTACATAATCAATATACTTTGCCTGGAGTGAGTACTTTTTCCACTGCCAATTATTTTAATGGAGCTTTCTCTTTTTATACATTGTGGCTTGACTTTATATCCTTTTTCTCAGGGATCCGGACCTATTCAAGTAAGATATGCTGATGGAGACCGAAACCATCCTGGTATTACTTTGTTACCATTATCTCATCATTCACAAATTTCATAACATGTAATTGTTATTTTCTGATTACATCTGGAGGTGTGTGCATATATGGAGCTATCATTTTAAATTATGTCTGACACTGTAATTTTGTGTTAAATTTGTCAATCTACATATAATTTTGCACAGATTACTTTGGCTTTTAGTCAGTCAGATATATAAGGGGACACATTGTGCTATTGCACCTTCTCAAATTTCTCTGATCGTGCCCAATTACAAAAGCCTTTCTATGCTTGCATGTCATTGCAAATGCAACTTCTAATACTATGTTCGTTTGCCGGTACTCAATTTGTCACACAACAACATGTGTTTTTTCGACAAATCTGGTGAACCAACTCTTACACTATGGCTCTTGGCTTTTCATACTATTGCAGCTTCTTTGTTTGACTGATAATGGTATCCACAAACATTCAGTCTATCTCAAGTTTCTTTATTAAGTTATACCATGCTAAAGGAATGAATATGCTCCTGCATAAAATTGCTTTTATTTAAAATTTTCTGTGAATCTGAACTCAGTTCCTTATGTTGATATGTGCTATTTTGCTTGTTTTTCTACACATTTCTTGTCTAGATTTGTTTCATGTGGATGATATAAGCACATTGTTGCTAATTTTGGAATGTTTGTTCTGCATGCCCTGATTGGTCGTGATTGTGCACTGATGTGTTTTAGGTACTGCTGCCGAAGACAAACTGTTCGTGGCATCACTTAGCAAGCAAGCCACTGCAAAGGAGATTGAGGAAGTAAGTTTGTATAGCTTGCGTTCTGTGGTATCTCTTTTATGATATTATCTTTCTTTCAGTAACATTGATTTTGTATTAACAATACAATCATATAGATTTATCCCTTTTCTGACATCTCAACTGCTCTAGTTTTTTGGGTTACTTGGTCAGCCAATTGAATTTTCATATGGCATCAGAGACTTTTAGCATGGGAGATTTAGTGCAATGGTAAAGTTGTTGCCGTGTGACCTTGAGGTCATGGGTTCAAGCTGCTGAAATAGTTTCTTGCAATGTAAAGTAAAATTGCATACAATCGACTCAATGTGGTCCAACTCTCTCTGGGATCTCACATCGCCGGGAGCTTCGTGCAGGGCTGCCCCTTTAATCGGAGACTTAGTTCAGTTCCTGCTTAGCCAGTAAAATATATATTCACTCAAGTTAGATGCATTCAGATGCTGATTATAGGCTAGTTAAATCTAGACAAGTCCAATTTGGCATTACCCCACGGATGAATGAGTGCTGAGAACATAAATGTCTAGGGTGATTCTGTCTTAGATCTTGAGGTTTTGGGATGTGTTTGGCCACTCAAATTTAACTCTTCCTATTCAGATGGCCTTCTGATCTTATATCAAACTGAAACATGAACTGGAAAACATATGTAGTTGAATATTCTATGTTTTCAAATTGGTGGTGTCTCTTAGGATATCTATGTTACCTGTTAAAATTTAACAAGATATGTGACAGATTTTCACTCCATATGGGCAAGTTGTAGATGTCTACATAATGAGAGATTCATGGGGTCACAGTCGCGGTATGTCTATCTATGCACATTTGTGGAATTTTTTTCTGCATGCCTAGTTAATAGAATCACTGGTAATAATTGATTTTCAATATGATTTGTGAAGGTTGTGGTTTTATTAAATTTGCAAATAGAGAGATGGCAGCAGCAGCTATGAATGCTCTTGATGGAACTTTTGTGATGAGGGTAATTTTTTGCATTAACTAGGGCTTCATTTGCTAAACTTAACGATGACTTTTTTTTCTATGCTGTTAGGGATGTGATCAACCATTGGTTGTTCGATTTGCTGATCCTAAGCGACCTAGGAATGCTGACCAGAGGTTTTCACTTGTATTCAAAGTTAAATCGTTTCCACCAATAAGTTTTCTTCATCTCTTTACTTTAATTGGAGCACTTCTGATTGATACAGGAATGGACCTGCATTTGGTGGACCTGGTGTTAGTCCTCGATCTGATGCAGCATTAGTCATCAGGTATGGTGGATCGCTTTAGTATCTGCATATGCAAGTGCTATGTTGGAAATTCAGTAAATAATAAAGGTATAGCTGACTGCGATGATTCTGATACCCATGTTTAAGCAGTTAGTTTTTAAAGAGCTGTAGATGCTAGCATTTTAAAAAAATTTCTGGCTGGAAGGGGATGGTATAACCTTCAAAATAATCTGCATGAGCATGTTTTCCCAAAGGATAGCCAGCATGGTTCTAGGGTTAGCCAGCAATGGTGGTTCCGAACAGGCTAGTTCAAAAAATAATTTCATTTATCAAACAAAAGTATATTAAAGCTTAATTTAAAAATAGGATATCACTAAATTTCTTGAGCATGCTTTTATGACTGCTTATGCTGACTTCAACTGCGGCTAAGTACTGATGTTCCCTTTTCCAACATATTAAGGCTATTCACCATCATCACTGAACTTTTGCTGTAGAGTTTTTTTCCCCCATTTTTTTAATGTACAAATATTACTTCAATCTTTATATCAGTTAATGCCAAATAAGAAAGGTAAAGACAATGTTCCAGAGGACGCACACTTGAAATCTGATTCAATCAAAAGCAAGAAGAATTCTTACAACTGTGTTTGATAAAATTGCAGCCAGATTTTTAAATTTGCTGATGGTGTATCCTTTGTATGTTTCTGATTCCAAACATTGTTGTTTACAGGCCAACAGCTAATATTGATGAGCCAAGAAATGGGCCAAAGCCAGTCAATAATTGGAACCCATTGAATCCTGATTTGCATGGTCCATCTTCTCATTCCAATTCACATGGATCTGGAGGCACCTTTCCAGTAAAAGGTGGTCCCTCTGGAATGCCATCAGATGTAAGTTCCAAAGCTCTCTAGTTTGCTAGTAGTTGTATTTTTCTCTTTTCTGAAGGAAATGTATCTGGTTGTGTAGCCTGGCCATTTTGGACCAACTGTTGGTTCAAATGCTGGTTCAGTCTCAAGTCCTTCACTGCTGCCTTCATCACAACAGGTCTTAAATCATCTTATTATTGTGATTCCAGTTCAATCTTGATGAAACTTTAGAACTTTTAATTTACAATAGGTTTTTTGATGCAGGGATTCAACTCTTCAATGGCTGCAGTCCCTCCTTTTGGTGGCCAACAATTATCAGCATTGCAAAAGCCAATGGTGCACCAGCAAAACTTTCCACCACCTTCAAAACTGCATGCCCAACAAGGTCCTCTGTCCCACCTGCACCCACTGAATTTGCAGGCACCTTTACAGCATCTTGGTCATCAACTTCCTCACTCTGGTGGTCCAACCTTGAACCAAAACATGCCATCACAACAGTTATCTGTTCTGAGTGGGCAAGCATCCTCACAGCCTTTAGCTCAGCAAATTGCCCCTTCTATTGCCCAGCAAGCCCCCTCAACCCTACAAGCACAAGCTATGCCTGCTACTGCTAATCTTCCTCAGTTTGGCACGTCCAATGTCACGCCTCAGATGCTTCAGCAGCCAATTCAACAGTTTCCATCACAACTACCTCAGATGCTGCTCCAGCAACAGGCACAAGCCTTACAATCTAGCTTCCAATCATCTCAACAGGCAATTTTCCAGTTACAGCAGCAGCTGCAGCAAATGCAACAGCATCAGACACTTTCTGAGGCCTCTAAATTGCAGGTAAATAAGTGCTTGTCTAACTTTCGTCACTTTTGTAACTTGGAAGTTCTTTTAACGACAAATGTCCTGTCTAAATTTCTTTAAAATCTTCATAGAAACTGTTAAATCTTTCCTCATTCTGATGAAATATTACCATGTTATATTCCCCTCACATGTTTTTGTTTATCATCCAGGCTACTAGTACAGCCACTAGCACACCTGCTTCAGTAGTACCTACGAGTGTGTCATCTCTTCCAGTTTCAGTAAATTCGTCACCTGCTGTTCCTATGACCTGCAACTGGACAGAGCATACCTCTCCAGATGGATTCAAGTACTACTATAATAGCGTTACTCAAGAAAGTAAGGTAATTGCTGATGCAATCTATTACCTAATAATATGTTCGAGTTTTTAGTTCCTTTAGATGCAAACTAAACTGTTGCCATTCCAGTGGGAGAAGCCTGAAGAATTGACACTATTCGAGCAGCAGCAGCAACAACAGAAGTTGCTTTTGTTGCAGCAGCAGCAGCAGCAGCAGCAGCAGCAGCAGCAGCAGCCACAGCAGCAGCAGCAGCAACAACAACAACAACAACAAAAGCTTTCTTTCCATCAGCACCCTTCACAACTTGATACCAAGTCACACTTGCACATTCAGCCAAACCAGCAAGTTTTGCCTGCACAAGTGCAACCTCAGATGATGAGGCAACAAGCACAGTTGCAACTTCAACCTATGCAATTGGTTAGTTTATATTTTTGTCCATTCATCCAGATTCTTTATTTCCTTAACTTACACTTCATTTTTGCTATTTTAGTATCAAGCTCCTGGTGGAGCCCAACCACACGGGCAAGTAAGTTCTGCATTCCTTTAAGTCTGATGGTTATGTTGATTAGTACAAAATATTTTAATCATTTTGTTTACTATCTTTGTGGCACATTTAGTGGAAATATTTTGAAATATATCTCGGGTAGTATAGGTAAACAACATAAATGTGGAAAATAATTGTCTTGTTTATGAAATGGGGTCAAAATATAGTGATAAAAAAATGAGAAGAAAAATGACTAAATATTCTTTTGTTTATACATCTTAAGAAACCATCTTACTGTTTATGTATTCTCCTTATGAGACAACAGTGTTAATTAGCATACCTTAACCACTATCTTTTTTGTAGGACTTGAGTTCTGGACAACTGAAAGCTGGTGGGTCTGTGATTGATCCTGCAAAAGTCCAACAGGTATTGGGTTAGTGCTTGAATTTCAGTTTTTGGAGCTACATTTATTTTACTTTTTGTGCTTTGACATTTCATGTAGGGGATTCCAACAGCACAAGCTTGGGCTTTGAAAAACAAACCTTCAGGTCCTTAAATTCTCACTTAACTCTGCAATTTTGTATATGTTTTTTTAGCTAATCACTGTTGGCTGGATGACATTGATCCATCTCGAATCCTTAATGTGCTCAAAACTTAGTGGATACTAGTTGGTCTATGAAATGTCTTGGTTCCATTGGCTAAGTCGATGTTTATTGATTATCTTGCCTTTATCACCTTTAATACCTTTTTAATCTTAAGGCCAATCTCTTTTGTCTTTGCCTGTTATAACTTCCTCACATCACATTCATGGCCTTGCATGCTAAAGCTTGTCATTTCTACCCTTCAGCATAAAATATATTGTCTTGCATGATAATGTCTCCCTTTGTTTTTCACACTTAAGCAGCTTCTTTTACATCAGAAACTTTTTATAATTTGATGTTTATTTCTTTTCATTAGAGAAAAAGTTAGGGCTGCACTTATTGAAGGAAAATTCCAGTAGACACATTTAAGATGATACTAATACATACTTAGACGACCGTTAAATGTTCTAGTTAGGCAATGTCAAACTATTATAAATATGCAAATTAAACAATAAAAAAGAAGACCTAAGAAGATTTGGTTAGCAATGAGAAAAAAAAGGCAGCACGGTGCACGAAGCTTCCGCCATGCGAGGTCCCGGGGAAGGATCCATTGTACGCAACCTTACCTTACTTTTTTTTTGCAAGAGGTTATTCCAGGATTTGAACCCGTGACCTCTAGGTCACAAAGCAGCAACTTTATCGTTGCGCCAAGGCTCCCCTTTGTTAGCAATGATAAAATAAAATAAAATAAAATTTATTTAAATATAGATGATGATATAGTAGAGGATAAAGTCCAATGACATTGGAGGGTCCATATAGTTGACTCCATCTAGTGGGATAAAATTTGATTTTTTATTGTTGTTGACGTTTGTTTCTTTTCATTCAAGTTACTTGGTTCACTAGCACCCTATTTAGTAGCTGCCCCTGAATAAATGTGACAAACATGGCTTGTCCCGATTCCATGGCTATAGCAATCTTATGCACAGTGCAGTTCCCTCCTATTGCCCATGCTACTTATGCATTTAATATTCTTGCGTATTACTTTTGTTTTGTATGGTTTTTTCCACAAAAGATATGTTGTTTATTCGATATCAGCTAAATAATTATTCATATAGTCCATTCCGATCAAAATAAACTAATACTGTAAGCACAGAGTATTGAGCTGAATCTTCTTTACCTAAATGCTCAGAACGTATGCCATTTTGTCCCTGTTTTGATGTTGATATTCAGGTCATGCAAATTGGAAGCAATTCAATACTTTGTCTTATCTTTGACTTTGATAGAGATTGACAAATTTCTATTCATGGTACTTTTCTGACTTGTCTACTGACTTTGATGTCTTGTTCAGGTACTTGGATCCAGCCTTGATGCCAACTGTAGGAGGAGCTTAAAGACGCTAGAAAATAGCTGTTGTAGCCGTTTGATCCGTTCGGAACTTTGTACTGCTAGCATTTAGCAAAACCATTATCCCTTATTTATATCCTTTGTTTGTTGTATCAGATCAGAGCTCGTGTTCTAAATTTTGTTGTTCTTAAGGGTTGTAACTGCCCTTGAATCTTTTTTAGTGATAGTTTTTGATGCATATATTTCTACTATTAGCATTTAGCGATTTGAGTATTGCTAATTTATATCTGTGGTCCTTATGGATCGTGGTTTGTGTTCCAAGTTTTGTTGTTTGCAAGGGTTGTAATCATCCGTTGTTTTTACAGCATTTGTCTTTCATGCATACATTTCTCCCAAGCTTACTACTATTAGCATTTGTCTTTACAGCATATTTATATCCCTTTTCTCGATAGAAGATCATGGTTTGTGTCCTAGGTTTTGTCAGTAAGGGTTGTCATCACTTGAAGAATTTCATGCGCATATTCTTTGCATGCAAGCTTAATACTACTAGGAGTTAGCAAAACAAAGTACTGCTCATTTGTGTTTGCCATAGTGCATCATGGCTCATGCCCTATATTTTGTACGTCGTAAGGGATCTTTTGTAGGGGATAATGGCTTTCGTTCTTGACTTTGTTGTTCGTAAAGGTTGTCATCCACACATATTATCTTTTGTAGCAAGTCTCATTTATTAAGATGATATTTTTATTTTTAACCGGAGGTCGATAGCAGAACATCTTATTTGAGAAACATAACATTTTTTATCACAAAAAATAATCATAGTAGTGAATTATGGTATCGTGTTATAATTTGTCCACAGAGGCAGTGCGAAAAAAATGATCACTCGAAATGCATTCCCAAGCTCAAGACAATTGAGGCAAGGCTAGTATCGACAGTGAACAGTCAACCACACCAAACTATTTAATAAATGTGACATGCCAGCTCCAACGTGTCATTAGTCCTATAAATGCCTCACTTCCAATCTCTCGTGTTCCTTAGTTTGCTTGCAGTGTCCTAACTTACATGATCCTTCAAAACATCTACGGATAGGATGCCTCTGTAAATTTAGAGGCTAGTAGCAATAGGATGAGTTCATCAATAAAAAAACAACCTTCAAGCATTAATGATTTAGAGCCACATGCGAGCAATACTAACCCACAAAATGTTGACTAAATCTACTCAATGTAGCTGAGAGGACAACCTCTAACGCTACGGAGGGCTCTCTTCAATCCTGAAGGAGTGGAAGATCTGAAGTACGCACCTATTACGGCTGTTAAGTTGTACCAAAACTGACAACAGATTGGGGTCAGAAAAAAAAAAACACGGATATCAACCAAATTGTTTATCTCGAATCAAGGTTGCCTATAGGAGACTTTCAAGAGAAAAAAGACCGTAAACCTGCAATCAGCTGTTTGTAAGTAGGCTTTCCTGTGTCAAAACTGGAGCTTGTTATTGACAAACACTGAAGGGCTTACAGCATTCTCACTCGATTTGTAGTAAAGAATTTTCTGTGCATAGGAGAGCATGTATGCCTGAGAAGACCTCACCATGCTCTCATCGACATGAGTGATCCATGCGTCGTCACACCGTTACCATTGGCTGTTGAGACGAAGGTATGTCAGGTAATGACTAGCATCTAAGTTACCACTCTGCATGACCACTGCCAATAGCTCCAAGTTTGACACTGACTTGACTAATGCATCTGAATCTGAGTCATAATCCTTGGAAGCCAGCACCCTAAAGTCGCCATTGATATGGTGTTTGGGGCCATTTGTCTTAATAGAATTCTGCTTCGAGTCCAAGTCCAAGGAGATGTCAACATTGGGATCATATGTTTTTGATGAAAACCCACAAATGGTGCAAGTGACATCTGATCTCAAAGTACCCAAAAAAACTCTATGAGCAATGCAGCATTCTCCACTGCTTACTGTACAAACAGGGAAGTAAGCAAAAGCAGAAAACCCACCATTTGATTATGGAATGAAAAATTTTGATACAAACATTTGTAAGACTTAATTGCATGATACAATGACATTATAGTGGTTAAAATCTTTATTGCAATGATATCAGATAACCGAAAAGAAGAAAATGATGTATCAGGCCGCACATACCATTAAGTAAATAACAGAAATAACTTCAGCTGCTGAATGAGGACTAAGATGCTGAGCTGATTAAATCCTACACTATTTATCGAGTATTAAGCATCTTCTTATAATGAGGAATGCAGAGCTGTGATATATACAAGAACAAATACTATAATTAGGGACAAACTTATTGACCGCTTACAAATCATATGTACATCAAGCAATAAGGCAGATTATCATTTTCATGTGAGTGCTTCACCGGTGAGTATTCATTTTCCTGTTCTAATCCTAAAAAAAGTATTGATTTTGGAAATGCAAACTAGAAATGATGGTGACAATCAAGAGTGAACCAACTAGAAGAGTAGGAAGATGCACAGTTACAAAAGATATAACTTCCACTAATATTATTTGAGAAATTAAGATGCACAATTCCATAAACGGTAATCAAAAATATTCTGAAGAATTGTTGATCACAAATAATCAATAAAATGATATCAGGATCCCTATACCTTGCAAAGATTTTCAGATGAATGATAAC
This sequence comes from Alpinia galanga, assembly GCA_037177395.1. Lineage (NCBI taxonomy): Eukaryota > Viridiplantae > Streptophyta > Magnoliopsida > Zingiberales > Zingiberaceae > Alpinia > Alpinia galanga. Next base: position 19,430 of record JBAMHZ010419267.1, read on the forward strand.
TAGGCACAAGGAAGGTATATTGTGTTTTCATCAAATTAACAAAGACAATATTTCTAAATGCTTGTCTCCAGCAGCAACCTCTTGCACAGTTCAGTTTATTGTCAAAGCCTATTCCTGTAAAATATAGTTAACTATAGATGAAAAAGGCTAAGCTGAGAACTCTGAGGCTCACAGTAAGTATAAAACCAAACAAAGTATTTTGCAGAGGGAAATGGAAACGACATCACATGGTAGATTTTCTTTAAAAAAATTTACATCAATGAAACAGAAGATTTCGTGACCATCTACAATTATGTCAATGCTGAAATCTTCTATCTTATTATCACAAGTAATAAATCAATAAAGTAAAATAAAAGGATATGGATGTAGATACGAACTATTGTAAGTTTGCTGATTTACATAAAAAGGGCTTATTATACGGTACATGCTTTCCAAATTTTGTAGCATTTCAGATAACTGACAATAATCATAAAAATCAGCAAAAAACATAACATCTTTGCTATTGGTCAGCAAATTTGATGAACAAAAGATCATCATCAGCAACAAAGAACAAATAGGCAACAGCAGATACAAGGTTGCTCAAAGATTTTACCAAGGGCAAATCTTTTGGAAACTCTAGCCATGGGTTTCTCTAAGTATGTTCAGTGATCACACTAAAAACTGAAATAGATATGGGGGGAATTGAGAACAATATAAACCAACATGGCTGAGAGTGAATGCCGTAGTTGCCAAGAGATGAATCTTACCATGGGTGGAAGGTTTGCATGGATTCCATCAAGCATACAAATGAAAATTCATGTGCATCATGCTGCTGATAATTTGCAAGGTTTGATGCATATCACCACCAGCTGCCACATGAAAAAGAAAAGTTATTTGTCGTTTGAAAAAAAAGGCATATTAAGTTACTAGAGATATTCCAATAAAATAAATGAATATGGACAATATATCTATTTAAGAAACAAGCCATTGAAAACACTGTTTATCACTAATTAGATACTGTGGTCCCATGGCTTCCATTAGAAGTCAAATCTAAATTTTTCTTTACAGTTTGCATCTTTTCTGCCACTCTTGCAAATGTGAGTTTAAGGGCAGTTCGATACACGAAGCTCTTGCCAATGCGGGTTCTAAGGAAGAGTATATTGGATACAATTTTATCCTACATTATAAGAGTCTATTTCCACAACTTGAATCTATGATCTCCAGGTCTCGTGGCAACAATTTTACTGTTGCGCCAAGTCTCCCCTTCAAATGTTAATTAGATGAACATAAATAAACTTCAATTAGAGAAAGAAGAGATTAGAAAAACAATATCATGTCTAGAGCAAAAATCCAATTGCTGCTTGCTCTTTTTTCTATATCTTCAAAGCAAAACAAGCAACAAAAGTGATTCATAGCCTTGTCTTAGTAAAGGCATTAGCCATCCATCGATTTAGGGAATCTCAGACTGCTTTCATTCAGAGTGGAAAAAATTATCAGCTTGCAGAATGAAAAATCAGATCTTTTGAAGGGGAAAAAAAAGGAATTTGGCTGGACTGTAAGGCTTCCGATCGCCGAAGAAGACAGCCGAGTACATCGCGTCCAAATCACAGGCCAAACAGATTTGTAAACCGGCAGTTGCATCCCAACCGTTGTTTCTCGCCTTGGTGGAAGCTTTCTTCCAGACCTTCTGCTGACAAACAAGACGGTCGTGCCGATCGCTCAAGAAATAATTCCTCAGCAATAGCGTTTGTAGCAGCGCTTGCAGAACAGAGTTCATGAAGCAGGAATTGCCCAGATTGTTCAAACCCCTCAATCCCCAAGGCAATGGCGCAGAAGAGGTCGCGCCGAAAGTGGCGGCGGCGATAGCCGTTGAATTCACTGTGGTGGTGGTGGAACAAGAGGAGGCATTGCCCTCCCGGCGCAAAGGGCTAGATCTCCACCCGATCACCGCACACTCGTCCGTATTGGGGGCCCAGAGGCGATATTCTCCCTTCGAAGCTGCTTCGCTCGTTTACCCATCTGCGTTTGCGGGGCCCGGCAGGCGGTGGGCGCGGTGAGCGCGATCACGACCGCGGTGTCGAAATCGGGATCGGACACCTGATCGCTGCACGCAGCGCAGAACAGCTCCGCCCGGTTGACGTCGACGCCGATCTCGTGCCCCGGGCGCGCCACCGAGTGGTCGGGCGCGTGGCGGATGCAGGATACGGCGGCGCAGGCCAGGCAAACGTACAATTGGCGCCGCGGCAGGCGCCGCAGCGGGGCACCTCCCCTGGGTCGCGGCGGACCTCGGGCTTCCCGAGCGGAGGCCGCCGGAGGAGTCAGCCGTGGATCGATCGGAGCCCTGAACCGCCGCTTGTATGTAATGATTCAAATAAAATGGAACGAGTGAGGAAGAGGAGTGAGTCGACTCGGAGACACGGAGTGGTACGTCGAACAAGGGGGAGAAGAGGATTCATTTATACGGACGGTATGAGTCAAACTTTTGATAAAAAAAATAATAAATAAAATTGATTAAAGAAATAAAACTAAATAAAAATTAAATTAAATTAAAAAAATAATAAACAAAATTAATTTAAAAAAGAAAATTAAAAATATATATATGTAAGTATTAATAAAAAATAATAAACAAAATTAATTAAAAAATAAAACTAAATAAAAATAAAAAAATAAAAAAAAATAGGGGTAAAAATGTCATTTGAATAGGAGAGAGAGGAGGGGGAGAGGTGTGCGGTGTGTCAGAGGGGTGGGAAAAGCAATTTACTTATGGGAATTTGGAGTTTACGTGGGTTTTTGTGCAAATATCGCGCCGATAAAGCGAGATTGTCGTCTCCATGGCGGAGGCGATCAGATTGGCGGTAGCAATGGCGGCAGCTTTTGTCGGTTCACCGGTGACGATCCTTGTTTTAGTTCTGCTTTATTCGCATCGCCTAGCTTTTACCCTCGCTGCCGGCTCTAGGTGTCTTTCTCGATCGATTTCAATTGCTTTAACCGAACTCTATCTGAAAAATTCCTCTTTTGATTTTGCTATCGCTCAATTCGCAGCTCCGATGACGGGTACATGATTGCGGGGCGGGTGAAACTGGGAGGTTAGTGTTTTCCTTTATTCTTTATGATTAGGTCTTTGGAGCAATCCGGAGGGAGTGTAATTTGCTTTGGAGGTTATGAAACTGCATGTTGGGATCTTTAATATGAAATTTGTTTCTATTATATATTTTTTTTTATGACCTTGTCACTCGACTTTGCATACTAATACAAACCCGTGTCCTATCTGGAACAGAGAGAGGATGAGATGATCACTGAAAGAAAAATTAATAGCAAATCTAATAGCTCAATCTAAAGGATAATATTTTGAAAGGGTTATTTGAATATGTCTATTGGGAATCGTATCAATCAACCATCCTTTAAAACAACCTTTCCCTCAAGGTTGATCTTTTTCTTTCGATGATTTGCACAAAATATCTTCTTATTGTGGACCAATTGAGATCTCCTTTTGACAAAAGACAAATGACCTTTTATGATTCTTTCTTAAGTTTGAAAAATTCTTTTGATAATGAAATGTATTGTATTGGGTCTTCGTTGAAAGTTTATGAGCATGCCAAGACTTTCTTTTCTGTTGCTTAGCCTTGCGTAGAGTTCTCATTGAGTTATGATGAAAGAATGCTCCATGCCATGTCTGATGTTGTTGATGATGGGAAGGTATTATTGCTTTGTTGATGGAAGTAGAGAATGTTGCAGTGTCTCCAATTATGTGTTGCAATGATGGTGATAGTTGAATTCTTCTTATCATTATCAAAGTTTAGATCTTCATATGAATCACCTTTGTACCTGTCTTCTTGTTGTTTAATGAATACTTTTACCTTCATTGTTTGTGGAGGTTGTAACCCTTTTAAGGCATGAATTCATTTTGCCATAGTGTCATCTCGTACTTCACTAGCACTTTCTTGTATGTCACCTCCATTGAGATCATTTTCTTCCTTTGAGTCCTCTATTGGTTTAGCCATCAATATTCTCTTTTGAGTACATTGATGACTTTGGTGCCACTTGTTATTTCTTTGTGCTACCTCATTGATTTTTTCTTGTTGCAATCGTGTAAAGGACAATGTAGCTTTTACAGTACAAGGATAATACATTTTAATTGCTTTTTGGATGTTAGGATGACATCCTTGAAATTGTGATATTCAATAATTTTCGTTCTAACCAATCACAAGTTTGGTTAAATAGTTAAAGGAAGCAATTATGATATTCTGATATTGTTGTGACCGTTGAATTTTGGATAACTCTTCATCTGCATTGTAAGGTAAAACTAGTGAGAAGACCATCTACAAACTCCTCTATGTTGCAGATCCATGACACGACTTAAATAATTGACTCTAAGAATTTGGAAGACAACTTTTGTCTTCAGTCCCAGTCTTCATAATCCACACCAAGAATTTGGATCACCACTGCTGAGTTAGGTTCACCTGGGTTGAGTTAGTTTTACCTAGACCACTTCTGCTAATCTAGCCACACCGACTGATCTGATCTCATCACGGCCTGGCTAACTCATCTCTGTTGGAATTAGTTCTCATCCAAATTGCCACCTAACTTATAGATTGTTTAGGTATAATCTCACAGCTAAGTTTGTGCC
>JBAMHZ010419268.1:0-11793 GCA_037177395.1 Alpinia galanga
CCCGTGCCCTATGACCTCCCCCGCGCCTTCCCAATCGACGTCGACCGCATCCCCCTCGCCACTGTTGCCCCGCCCTCTGCCGCACTTCCCGACCTCCCCGTTGTCCACCCGCTTCCCTCCCCCTCCTCCAACCCGCCTATGAAGCCGCCCCAGCTGCTGCCTCCGCCGACAGAGCCTGCCATTCCTGCCACTCCCTCCATCTCTGTCGTTGAGCATCGCGCCTCTACGGAAGGCCCCGACGCCGACGCCTCTGTCGAACCTGGAAGCTCCGGCTTGCTTTGCTCGTCCAGCTTGGTTGACCCCTCGACCGAGCTTTCCGAGGTCGTTGATAGCTCCGGCGCTGTTAGGTTCTCTGACGAGTTTTGCGACGGGTTTGCTTCGGCTGATGACATGGCGCCGAATCGGCTCTCGACAGAGTCGACAATCAGCATGGAGTTTGGATTCCAGTCATCTGCCTCCGGAGATGAGCACGATGAGGCGGTCGCTGTGCAAGCGAAAAAGGCGTTGCTTGTGACCTTTCACGAATCTGGCCAGTCCAGTTGTTCCATGTCTCCGGCGATGGTAGACTCTCCTCAAGAAAGGTCGGAGGAAATGGAGGTAAAGATAAAAAAGGGTGCTTGTTACAAGTGCTTGAAAGGAAGCCGTTTCACGGAAAAAGAATCTTGCTTGGTCTGCGACGCTAAGTACTGCAGTGGATGCGTGTTGAGAGCCATGGGATCCATGCCCGAAGGGAGGAAGTGCATTTCCTGCATTGGTTCTCCAATCCTGGAATCCTACAGGGAAAGATTGGGGAAGAGCTCCCGCGTGTTGAAGAAGTTGCTCAGTTCCCGGGAAGTTCAGCAGCTGATGAAGATTGAAAAGAGCTGTGAGGCAAATCAGCTCAAGCCAGAGGATATTTGTGTCAATGGAAAGAAACTCGGCATGGATGAGATGGTCATGTTGCAGAGTTGCCCTGTTCCTCCTCCAAAGTTGAAGCCTGGGTTCTATTGGTACGACAAAGTATCTGGTTATTGGGGCCAGGTAAGCTACCTTTTAAATTCTATTCGAGATGTAGGTCTGTTTCTTTATGGAAATGTTCTGATTTGTTAATATTTTTCGTAGCACTTAATTCATTTTTTTTTAATCAAACATCAAACATTTTATTTGTAAAGCATTAAATTTTTATATATGAAAGTTGGCGTAAAACATTTTTTGATATTATTGTTTCACTTTTCAATTGTTATTTTTCTGGAAAACAGAACTGAAAATAGAAAACAGAGACTTCCACAAATCAGACACTGGATGGATTAACATTGTTCATAAACCTTGTTATGACTAACATTATTTGATGTAGGTGATTGAAGGAAGTTTGGGTTTGGATGTAAAAGAAATTATAGCCTTGAACATACAAATGAATCTAAATACTCAGACTAGGCATCTGTTATTATGCCCTAGTATGACTCAGTTATGATCGCCATATTATGCTTAAAATTTTCTTGCAAATCTGTCCAACAGAACATTTTATTTTTTAGCAACAAAAGGCACAAGTAGTTACGTATGATAGAATAAATGAAAATCACCTTTATAACTTCAAGCTCAACTAGCTTGATAGATCTCATGGTAACACCAACTGAATCAAAATTCCTTCATACAATTTTGTGCATCATCCTAAAGCTGCCTCATTGTCTCTAGATTAGTTTGTATGTATCACTGCCTCATCCAGGTTTATAAATGGTTGACATTGCAATTCAATGAACTCAAATAAAGGCATAATGCAATGCAAAATTGGTAAACTATCCTAGTTGACTATAATATAGCTCGACAACATAATATAGTCATGCCTTATGGATGTGCAGCTTGCTTACATTGATGGTCATTTTTGGGATGAACTTGGCTCTTGATTACCTCATTTTACTTCTCTTTCATCATTGTCATCAAGCCATGTAAGTCTTAATTACTTTGGTCATTGATTATAATCACTTTCTGTTCTATTTATCAAAGTTTCCTTTAGTTTTTCTTACTCATATTCATCTTCAATGAATTCAACTAGTAAAACTATAGGATCCATTGATCACCTTTGAAATATTCATCATTTGCTTCTCTATGTTGGGCCTAATTTATCAATAGAATGCAGAGGTTACTGTATGTGCTGTTTTTTCTAAAAAAATTATTTTATACTGAAGGCTCTAAGTACATAGGATTAATTGCTAACAAGGGGGGCCATTGTGAGATCAACCTGTGATCTCTGTTAAAACCTGCACGATGCTTTGTCATCTTGGCTAGTAGGCAAAATTAATTGGATGGCTTTGTTCGGTAGAATGTGTTTTGTTGCTTTTGATTGTCCTTTATTGTCTTTGTTGTATCCACTATTTGGTTTCAGTATTAATATAGCTATTTTCAGGAAGGGCACAAACCAGACAACATCATTTCTCCACATTTAAATGTTGGAGGTGCTCTAATGCGAAATGCTAGCAATGGAAATACTGGAATTCTTATAAATGGTCGGGAGATTACCAAAGTTGAGCTACAGATGCTTAAGGTAAAATATAAGAGCATATATGTTTTTCTATATTTCCAGAGATTCAGATATAACTGTAATTTGCTTGCTCTACAGTGGGCCGGTGTCCATTGTGCTGGGAATCCTCATTTTTGGCTGAATGCTGATGGGACATACCTGGAGGAAGGGCAGAAGAATGTGAAAGGGATACTTTGGAAAAAGGTAATTAATGCTCATGTTTATTATCTATTTTCTTGCATCGTTTGTAATCTTCCAGAAATTGATGTTCCGATTACTTGCTGTTTTGTAGACTCGTATGAAGCTTCTATGCCCTGTTCTTTCATTGCCATTTCCTAGTAAGGTTGCAAATGGTTCGGAGGAAGAGAGTAATAACTTGTTGAATAAATCTATTCCTGACCATTTTGATACAAGAGTACTCCAGAAATTTCTGTTGGTTGGGCACCATGGATCAGGTTCTAGTACCATTTTCAAACAGGTACTTTAAATGAGTACATATGATTATAGCATGTATTAATTCTCACAGTAAAGCTCCTTTTTATAGACAAATCCAGGAGTGGATAAGTTTATTTTGTGTTTATGGGAGACAACTGCTGGAAATATGTCATAAATAAAATAAATAGCTTCAAAATACTCTAGAATGCTGAGAACTTTCTTGTGTTTTTGTGATTGCCTGCATTTAGAGAATTTAGACAACTTCATGAAAATTCACATGTTTTTGGGATCTGCATTTTGAACTTTCTAAACTCTAAATAAAATAATCTACATGGAGGACCTGCTGTGAGCTGGAACATAATTGGCATAAAAGTCAATATTCTTTCCTGAAGCATTGGCCTAGGCTCTTAGTAATATGTAAAAAAGGCTTCAGGCATTTAGGAAACACTAGTTAAAGTTAAAAAGTAACTTGATTGATTCTATTGATTATCCTTGTGTACGATGGAACAATGGATGGATAAGGTTCTTGTTGAGACTAGCATTGGTTTGATGTAGCTGTCTGTAGTAGGTGTGACATTTCCTGGTCCAAAGTAATATAAAATAGATTAGGGCTTTCTTACAGGATTCATAACTGAAGTTAATTTAATATTTTGTTCTGTAAAGCGTGTTATTCTTCATGTTTTTTTAATGTTATGGTTCTCTGATCTTATGGACAAAGGATGGTTGGGACAGAATCCATTAGAAGTGCTCCCATCCTATGACATACACAATGGAGAAGATATAATTTTGGAATAGTAATTTGTTGCCAGTGATGTAGCTTAGAACTCAATGGAGGGATAAGATACATGTTGTCAAACCTAAATAGTTGGGTCAAATGCGGCTTTATGATGATGATTCATTGTGATTAAAGAAGTATAAATAGTTTCCTGATACAACTCTCTGCATTAACTTACAAAATGATTCAAGGACTTCCTCTTACTGCTCTAATATCTAGATCCACTTCCTCTTGTTCTGTTGGCTGTTCCATCTGCCATTTCTGTGTGTTCCATATCCAAAAACGTCCATATCATCATTCCCTTCTTCAATCTTGTGTTTTTAGTGCCAGGAAAACTCTCTTCCCTTTCTATTCCATGTATTCTGTCACATTAAAGCCAATGCCATAGGCTCATGGTTTCTCTAGATACCAACTCATTCTGTATGAAATCCAATCATTTCATTTGTAAAGTCCTATTCCATATGAATACGATTGAGTTCTCATGGTCCTCTTGCAGATCAAATGTACAATAAGATGTGAGGTACAATTTGTCCGTGGCTGGCTTTCCTTAAGCTTCTACTGTTGTAGCCTCCTCTATGATCTAGCTGTGTTTGTCAACAATCAACCTCAACGAATCTATGATTGAGACCCACAAGTACCTCACTTCTTATAGAGATTGATAGGAAAGCCTCCATCTAGATGACCCTCTTCCAATTATTTTGAAGGTTCCTGCAGAAATCCTGTTTCTTGGCAGTTTACAAAGTGGTTTGCAAGTTTGATGTCCTTGGGCATGATAGTCACACACTTGACATTGGCGACAAAGTGGTTATTGTTGAAGAAGATGATGTGGGAGTCCTCAAGTTCCTTCTGCAGTGCCTATCTTATGGTTGCAGTGCAGGCATGGATCTACTTCAGCTTCCGAAACAAATGGTCATTTTCCAAATCTAGCTATCTGCCTGTGGCCCATGTTGCTGGAATGAGAATGCCCTTGGTTAGTGTTCGTGAGGTTTCTTCACGAACTGCATAGTTTTCTTCTGCTGGTAATCTTGTTTGTGCTTTCTCTAGGTATGCCACATATGTTCAATAGTTTAGGAGAAGACACGAGCCATGTTGGGCATGCCCCAACTAGATGACCTTCTTCTATTACTTAGTTTGAAGTGATGCATGTCTCAAGGTTCCTGCACAAGTCTAGTTTCTTGGTGCTTTCCAATGGTCTGCAAGTTTGATGTCCTTAACCATGACAGTCACACATTTCACATGGGTGAAAAAGTGGTTATATTTGAAGAGGACAATGTGGTAGTCCTTGAGTGTCTTCTGCAGTGCCAATCCTCTGTTGAGAATCTTCCTTGTGTGATCTCTGGTACGCAACATAGGTTCAATAGGTTTTTTTGAAAAAAATTTCTCTCTGTCTAAGGTTCAATAGTTTTTTTTCAAAAAAAAAAAACTTCATATCTAATGGTTCAATAGTTTTTTGAGGAGTTCTATAAATCAGATAGCCTTGCTCTGAAGCCAAGCTTAAGATCGTAAAAGTATAATAGATGGCCAAAGGAATGGCAGAACTAAATGACAAGAATTCTGGATCATATGAGATGGGCAAGGAAGAGGATAGAAAATGAGTTGTGCTCAAAATGTAATCCTGGTCTATTAATCTAATACAAACATTATTACAAATTACACAAGTGTCTCACAAATTGATCCAATAAGTTCATTCTATTCCCACCCAACTCTCTCCTTATATTACCTCAACATGTAACTGAAAATGAACTGCCTAAGAACTCTGCCAACAGACACGATTGAAAATAAATATGAGATAAATAGCATCACAACTTTATGTCTCCACCCATATCCAAACTTGTCTCCTAAATGAAAATACTACACTTGGTGCTATCTTGTCTAGAAATCTCCATGTCATTGCTCTTACCACTATCTTGTTCTTCTCTTCAAGCACAAAATAAAGGTACCCTTTCAAGAATTGGGTCTTTGCATCTGTTAGTTGTAACACAATACATGCCATAGTACTAGAAGCCCTTAGTTTACACTTAATGAACATCCCATTCCCCTTTTTCCTGGTATTAGGTTGCACAAAGACTCACTGCCATATAACAGTGATATCTGGGATATACCCATGCTGCATGTGAGGGCTATCCTTCCTCCGTGAGTATGCTTCCTAACGAACACAAATAGGGGTCCTTTGCAAGACCCACAAACCTCACGATTGTTTTGTGGATTGGATTTACAACAAGATACTAGCCAAAATTAATTGCTGATTTGTCATTCTACAGGTACCATTGTCATTTCAGTGGATTGGTCATGTTGTTAACAGTGGCAAATTTGTGATTAAGAGATGTGATAACCTCCCTTCTTGGAGAGATTTATGAGTGTAGCGTTGGTATGCAAGTACCCTCTTATGTCCCTTGATTCTAGGTGGCCATCCCTACAGGGTTATCCTGAGAAGGTACTTTTGTGTGTCCTTGGTACTCTTTGAAGCAGTTGGCAAGTTGGGAATTCTCTGGCATTATGGCAGTGCACTTGAAGTGGGTGACTCAGATGTTGCCCTCAAAGAGTCCATCAAGGTAGGCCTTTACTGCCTCTTGTAGTGCCAACACAACACCTTTGTGGGTATGTGTAGCCTTGTTGAGCTTCAACACCATCTCCCATACCCATTGTTGGAATGACAACACCTCCATTCCCTGCTAAGTGCCAATGTGATTTCTTAATTGATGGTAGAGTCATCTTGATTCTTGCCATCATGTGAATTCCAAGCATGTGACAATTTGGTAGAGTTATTTGAAAACTTATTCTTAGCTGCAATAACCGGTGACCTTGCTATGATCAGTTGATATGGACTTTGAATCACATGGGTAATAGATGGCTCATATGAGATAGTAAGGGATGGGATAAAATTTTGAGCTGTGATTTGCTGTTATTCTTTTATATTGAGTATAAGTAGGCTTATAAATAACAAGAGTTTATTAGAACTGGATTTCATACCCATTATTTTCCTCATACAAGTCCCTTTCCTCGCATTACATGGGTATGCAACTGAAAATGAACTGTCTAAGAACTCCACTAAAGAACATGACAACTCCAATAGAACTTTAAAAAAAAGCATCTTTAACTCGACCTGTACAACAACTCTACTTGATCCTGAATTTAAAGGTAAATGGCGCTACTTCCTACTCACATGGTTGCCTCCATCTTCCATTTGTGCACTTCCAAAATGCTTTGCATGCCACACGATCTTGTCCTAAAATGTCAATATCACTATCCTGATTTGACCATTTATAATTGCTTGCTAATAAAAAAATATTTCTATTTAGATATTGAAGTCATTGCTTTTTTTTTTTAATGTAGCATAGAAAACTAGGTCACACCTAAATTGTGGCTATGAGCCTATGAATGCCCTTCATGAGTTAAATTTTTTGGTTGGCCCATGGTATTTGATTGCTTGCCATCGGAAAATGGTTATTACAAAACTAGTGGAATTTCAAACTCGTAAAAGGAAATAATCCACACTCCATATTCTATTTATTAACCAGTTCAATTAGTCTAATGTAAGTGGAGGCAATTTACATTGGTTTCTAGTCATTAATTTTGGTTTTCCAATATTGTGATTTTCTTATCAAAATATGACGTAGTTCTCAGAAGATGTCAAATTGATTTTCTTAGTTATGCTTGCAATATTCTACATTTATAGATAAATTCTCATTTTCTTCCCTATTTTATCAGGCTAAGTTCCTTTACAAAAGTGTGCCTTTCTCCGAGGAAGAGCGACAAGATATCAAGCTTGTGATTCAAACCAACATATATAATTATCTGGGTCTACTGCTTGAGGGACGTGAACATTTTGAAGAAGAGATTTTGGCTGAGAGAAGAGAAAAACAACAATCAGATTGCGCAGGTGCAAAAACAAGAATGATGTGCAGTAGGCTTTGTTTTTCATGCTGGTGTCTTATTTAACATTTTTTTTTTCAACCCATGCTAATAATTTGAGACCGTTTATTTTGACAACCTATAAATATTTTGTTCTACTGTTTTGACAACCTAATATTTTGTGCTAATAAAGGCACAAGGAATTCTCAATGCGCAGAAGGTATTTTTGTTCTACTCTGGTGTTAGTAGTCATGCATTTTAGAAAGTTAACTAAGTAATGAATTTAGCATCTTTGTCTAGGAAAAGGCAAAGGATCCTTTTGCAAGTATTGAAATGCATAAAAAAAACACAAACATCTTTCTTTGCCATTTATGAGATTATGTGGCTATATGTTGCATGGTTTAAAGCCTTGGTACAGGGCCAATACTGATTCTTAATGAACTGGTACGCATTATGTGCTATAATGTAAGAATACTTGCACATATCTATTTAGAGGGTTTTCATCCTTTCATCTAAATTTTTTTGTCTTATGATAGAAATAGATAATTATAAATCTTGACTGAGGTCCCACATGGTTTCTTGTTGAATTTTTGTGGCCGATGCAAATTGTTTATATATTATAAGAATATTAATGGGTAATTGACCTTTCTGGTTAGCCTTGCTCCTGCAAAATAATGTTCTCTTTCGCTGTAGATATAAACTGTATTTAAAAAAAAAAAGAGTAATCATTTTATTTCTTTGATAGTAGCTTCATTGTCTTATTGGTTATGGCTAATGGAATTATGTTGTTTATGATTCTTCTGAACTGGAACAAAATGTTTTGATAGGATAAATGGCGAAGATGAGATTGTTTTTTTCTCTATATTAATCATATAGTTTGTGTAGTTGATTAAAACTGGATAGTTTTAACAGAACAAAGTGAAAGAGCATTAGTATGTGAACGAATAGGAAGTACAGGGTGTAGGAAATGTGACTATAATTGCCATTTTTCCATCTGAGGTAACAACCACAATTGGCTTCCCTCTTTATTGCCATTCCCTCCTTTTCGCTCTTCACTTTCCATCTCTTAGGAAATGCTGTGTTATGGTCTTACACACTGCTATGAAAGGTAAATAAGTCCAAGAAAGAAAAGAACAAAGGCACATATCACTGTAAAGACATGACTGAGCTTAGCAGAGGTTAACCGGCACGGAGCTCCTTTTCACTGCATCCTACATTCTTCTCCTCACCTAGTTCTGCTCTAGTATTATTGAAGTAAAAGGACAATACAAGAGATGACAGCCTTAAATAACATGAAGTTTGAGGAAGTTGTTAGCATTTATGGATCAGGTGTGAAGGATCTTGCAGTCAATTTATTTGTCTGCCAATAAGTTTTTACTTGATCCACATGTATATGAGCACATGAATCTGTGTACTGCCTGATATTCATGCTTCACATTCCAATATGCAACATCAACATCAAAGATCTGTGTTACTCCCAACTATTTGATGTTGATTGATTCTTTCCTTTGATGTGGTTAAGATCATGTTCATGGAGTTAACTCATGAGGATTAGATATTCTTTTTGCTTGTTATCAAGATCTAGGCTTTTCTGTTCTGGCTTGGTATTGAAATTGGTCGATTGACAGTTTTGCTTCACGCTTGATAACAAGGCTAATTGATCTGTGGGTACCAACAATGTCACCGTAGAATATAGGAGCAGATGGTAGCATAAAATATGTGCAAATAATTGAGGTTCCAAAGCATATAAATTTGCATATATTTGCTTATATATGCAATCAACTAGCCTTTAATACAAGAATGTGATTTTTTATTTCCTGTGTGAATGATTAGATATCTTGTGGAGTCGGTAAATTCTTGCACTAAGGTCGGGTGCAAACATGGCATTTGGTTCCTGTGGTGTTTTTGAAAAGACAAGCATTTGCATGTAAGAAATTTGTGACTTTTCTGTGGCCTTCCATCTTCATGCTAAATTCTTAAATTTTACCTTTATCTACCTATCTGCGATCATGGATCTTCCTATTATTGTTATTGGACATATAAAATGTACATATGTAGGCCCATTTTAGAGTGTCTACCTAGTTTTTGCCTGGTAGAGATGACAAGAACAATAAAATTCACCCATCTTATTTCTTAGTTGCTTTTACAATTATGAAAAATCCAAAGTTGATATGCCAATTTTGATGTTCTTTGATAATAATCCCAGAAATATGCATTGTTTTTCTGTTGTACTATAAGTCAGATTTTTAACATTGTGAACTGATTCATGGTCCTTTTATATTAGCATTTTATTGTGAGAGAAAACTAGTTTTAAGTCTCTATTTGCACCGAAAGTATGATATTTACAGCTATTGATGGTGTCATTCAATTTGTTAAAAACAGGAGATATTGCATTAGTCAAAAAGAAAAATATGACAGAGTATTCCATCAATGCACGGCTGAAAGCATTTTCAGATTGGCTTCTTAAAGTTATGGCATCTGGCAATCTTGATGCTATTTTCCCAGCTTCTACACGGGAGTACGCCCCACTTGTAGAAGAGTTGTGGAATGATTCTGCAATCCAAGCTACATATAGACGGATAAATGAACTTCGATCGCTGCCGAGTAATGCCAGTTACTTCTTGGAGCGGGTAACTTTTATCTTTATTTTCCTTTTCCTGTTTTTCTGCAATTTGATTCCTGTCACCTCGGCTAAATTAATATCCCAACATTTAAACATGATTTCAGCTATGAAATGGCCTTTTCAATGTAGTACTATGGAAAATGATGTTACTCTCCATACAGATGCAGTGTATTGGGGAGATTGTTTTTTCTTTAGCAATCTTTTAGGCTTGTTTGGATTGACAGAAAGGAAAGGATGGTAAAAAGGATAGAGTTTCCAATTCTTTGATTGGGATAAGTAATTTGAATGAGCTGGAGAGAACAGAAGCTGAAGAGTTTCTGATTTCTCCCTATACATCCATCCATCAAATCAGGGGAATTTGGATCCGAAGCTTTAATATTTTCTTTCTTTTTCACTACCTTACTAATTTGTATCCAACATTGCCATGTCAACTGATTGCTGGCCATGGTGTAATCCGATATGGCATGCAACTTCTGTTAGATTGAAAAGATGAGTTGTGAAAACTTTTTTCCCAATTACTAAAGCTCGGCCCTTTCTTAAGCCCTATGCAACACTACATCACTAGATATTCAAATCTACTAAATAATTTTTATAATTAAAGTTTTCCCTGGTCTCTCAATCTCACACCTTCTGAACTACTCAAGTCATCTTAACATAGAATCTACTAATCACCTTCGAACATGACTTTACAATTTCATTTATTTTTTATTTTATCACCTAATACTCCAGATAATACTTTTTTTATTATTTTATCCTTTCTAGTATCCTCACAAACCATCTTAGTAGTGTTCTTGTCTTTGCTAGCATCAATTTTTTGTGTATTGTTTCCTAACAACCAAACGCTCTAATTCTATCATAATCTTATAAAACTTTAGTTATTGCACAAGGGGCATTGCAACAATCAGACAAGTCTCAGGATATGGGAGCATGTTTGCACCATCATGTAGTTCAAAGAGCATTTCTTTCCTCAGCTATGACACATTTGTAGAAATTTTTCTTCAAATAAAGTGACAAATCCTACAGTGTTGAACTACTAGGTCACTTGCTGTGAGCGCTTTCTGATTTACCTTGGCAATCGGTAGAAAACTTTTATGAGGTCAGACTTATCGCCTCCAGAATTAGCCGGGTCAAAAGCCTGGATATCTATTGTCAACTAAAAAAAAGGGAGAATTTCTTGCATTCGCATGTAAAAGGAGAATACTTCAGTCATATGTTTGATAACTGACGCTGCTATTAGTCTTACTGCAACAGAACAAAGAAACATACAAGAAATTTTATTAGAGCCTAAAAATTAACTCTACAAAATAGAGAAATTATTTCTTTAGAGCAGCAAATAACTCACCTAGGATGTGAATTCAACAGAAGTTTAATAGGAAGATATGAGTATTCTAAAATCATTTAAACTGTCATAAGTAAAGCAGAATCCTACATCGTGATTATCAAATGATAACAATCTGAATGCTAATATGAACACTACAAAGATATACTTTGTCCATATCTTCTAAATAACAATAAAACCAAAGAACCAAAGACACCTTTTTTTGTGTTATGCTGGAAGTGATATTGGGAACCACAATTTTACCTTCATTGTTAAAATACTCAACTTATGTCTAA
>JBAMHZ010419277.1:0-11793 GCA_037177395.1 Alpinia galanga
CCGGCGGACGGTGGCGAGCCAGCGGCCGGCGGTCGGTGATGGGCCATTAGCGACAGCCGATTGGAGATCGACGATCATGATCGACAATCTTTAGTCGGTGATCGTCGATGTTGATTTATATTAACCTTGTAATGTAATCTTGATTATATAGATTTTAGTCTATAATCCAGATTATAGAATTTTCTTATATTTTATAATGCAAATTATATTACATTGCGATGTTAAAATCATACCAAATAAATGAATCTATCTTACATATTAGATTACGACGTACAAAACACAGCCTAAATCTTTCACCAACTCTTAATATTTAACTAATTTAATGTGAATTTAAAATGGACATAATTTTGAGTTTATAATAAATTTAACACATGTGTATTTTTTTTTAAGAAAAAATAATCAATTTAAGTGTAATTATAAATTTATTTGGTATTTAAATATATAAAATAAAATAAAATAAAATTTTTTGTCCACTTCTTCTGTGAGCTCAGCCCATTGCAGTTTCTGTTCTTGTGGATAAGAGAATTCTAGAAGAGTATGGCAGCAGTGTGGTGTGCAACTCAACCCAGTCGATAGGAGCGGCCTCTCGTCGCTCCACGACTTTCCATCTCTTCTCCGCCTCAGGATCGTCTTCCTCACCAAGTAGCCAGTATTTCCTCCCTCCATAATCCTCTGCTAACTCGGTGCTCTTCCATCTGTACAAAATGGACGAGAAAAAAAGGTACTTTTGATCTGTTGTTGTTGCATTGCGGATGTTGTTTTTTTTTTCTTTCTTTCTTAATTAGATGGCAAAACTGTTTTGCTGATTTATCTTGTCTTCTCTTGGCGTTGTTTTTTAATCTCATCTGCCTCAAAGTTTGCTATTTGCTCGGAATGCATAAAATTTCATTGGTGAACCGCTAGATCTAGGTTTGTGTAGTTCCTGGTTGTCTTAAATATTGGTTTAAAATTTAAGAAGTCGAAATGACAATATCATTTCTTATCTTCCTCAAGAAATTCAGTAGTACTCATTCCGACTTTCTTCATCGAACAAGATTATTAGGGTTCAGGAGATATCTGCAAGTTTTTGCCATTTTTTAACAGACGTTAGATAATGCCTGTGAAGCAGTTTTTGGGGAGACTGAGATTTTAGACTTTTTGCTGCAATTGACAATTTTTTAAATGCACAATGAAGCATTTTTCTCACGTTCGTAATTCATGTGTGGAGAAATTCGATGGTCTACAAATGTGGTTTGAGATGAGTGTTACTGAATTTGGTTGAGGTAAATAAAATAAACAATTATAATTGTTGGAAGCATCTGTTTATTTATTTTTTAGAATTTCACCTTTTGCTTGTAAAGATTTATGTTTTGAATAGTTTCTTTGTTCATGATTCTGCAATTAATATAACAAATGTGTATGATGTTTGCAGTTGAAACTTGAAAATAGCTAGGGAAACTAGGCAATGAAGTGCATGGTAGATTGCAAAATAGAGCGTGCTCCTGTAGATGCTTCAGCTAAGGATCTTGGTAAACAAAGCATGAAGCAAGAACAATTACATGATGACTTATCAACCAAGGTAATTCTCTTGCAATTCAAATTATTGTTTGCATAGTCATCCACTACTACTAAAGATAGTATTTTGTCTTGAGGTCATAAAGATGCAACATGTGTTGAGCCGTAATGCTAAAGTTCTTCTCTGTAGATGTTATCGAGTTCTTATTCTTAAATTCATGCACTCTAGATCTTTACATTGAGATACCTATTATCTTTTACAAACAAATGTTATCACACAACATGCATGTTAGGAAGTTATGTATCACTAAGGAGCAAAGGGTTACTCGTAATATATCCTATTTGTCAATAATGCATATAAAAAGATAGAAGGGTTACCTATGATTTGTATAAGGAACAATTCCGCTTTAATCTCAACGTGATATTAGAGCCACCCTCGTTCCTTCTCACTTGACCATACTCGTTGGTAGATTTGCTAATCAAATCTTTAAGCGATCTTAGAGTTGAATATATTTATAACGAACTGAGTTTCTACAATATATTCAAACCAACTTGAAAGGGAGTGCCAATGACTATTTGTGAATATGTAAGGAGTAAGAGATTACTCGTAATACTTTCTATTCGTCAATATTTTTTATATAAAGGTAGGGAGACCTACTAGAATTTCCATGAGGAACAATTCCCCTTAATCCCAACAACGCATAATCAAGAAATGCAGCTCAGGCATATAGGTCATTTTATAATCTCTAGCTCAAGACCTGCTTTGACATTTGCTCCAATGTTTTCCAATCCCAGTCCATATTAAATCAATCAGAATTGCCAGGTCATATATAGTCATGAAGAGAAATTATACTCGGAGGACCAAGATGATATTAGGAAGTGCATTTCTATACTTGATTATGAACAAGGTGATGAAAAGAAGATTGTGTATGTTTGTGCATTCATGTGAACACGACCAAGAGACAAACTCCCCTGTTGTGCATCAGCAATTGTTGGGAGGAGAAATAACCCAAATTTTTGTTACCAAAACTTTAGTCTACAGGTGCAAACCAAAAAATTAAAGGTACAAGTAATAGCAGTTATCATATGAAATGATAATCATGCAGGGTGGGAAATTTTACGTCCTTTTCTCTATGGCAGATGGGTCTGAATAGCAGTGTTCATTGCTACACATCTGGAAGCTTAGCTTTTTCTGACAAGGAAGAACAACCTTCATTTGTACATCAGTGAAATATCTCCACCTAATTATCAACAAAAAAATTAAGATCTTCAGTGGCATTTCTGAAAATTAGGCCCTTGTTCAGGAATACATCTAATAAGTCTCATATAGTAGGACTAATATGGTAAAAACTTGTTTCAAACAGATCATTAGCATGTGATAGCACTCCTAAACTCTATATTTCATGAGCATATCTTCCTTAATGTTAACAGGAATACCACAAATGGGGCACAACTAGAAAAGCAATTTCAAGTTCTTACACTAGAAAGCATGAAATCTGCACTGCATGCTTGAAAGGAAACAGATGCCGAACAGTTCTTACAAGAACAAAGAGAATGGGTAGTTTGATAGATGAAAAGAAACCTCATGAAGCACAGTCATTGTTTAATGGCTTGATTGACGAGGGCCATAGGCCTTCTGTGGTGACATATACAACTCTGTTAACCGCTTTGACAGTACAGAAGCAATTTAAGTTCATTCCTTCACTTGTATCTCAGTTTGAGAAAAGTGGACTGAAACCTGACTCAGTTTTCTTCAATGCCATAATTAATGCATTTTCGGAAGCTGAAAAGATCGATGAAGCTATCAAGATCTTCTGGAAGATGAAACAAAGTGGGTGCAAACCAACAACAAGCACTTTCAATACTCTTATAAAAGGATATGGCATTATTGGCAAACCTGAAGAATCGAATTTGCTTTTGGATATGATGTCTCAAGAGGAGAATGCAAGGCCAAATCAGCAAACATACAATATACTCATTAAAGCATGGTGTGAAAAGCAAAATCTAATTGAAGCATGGAATGTATATCATAAGATGTGTGAGTTTGGCATTCAGCCTGATGTTGTCACATATAATACTATCGCAAGGTCTTATACTAAAAATGGTGAAACAAGGAGAGCTGAAGAGCTAATACTGGAAATGCAGACAAGATTACGTCCAAATGAACGCACTTGGGCCATTATTGTCTGTGGATATTGTAAAGAAGGCAACATGAAAGATGCATTGAGGTGTGTAAATGAAATGAAGGTGTTTGGTATTTGTCCAAATATTGTAGTCTTCAACACTTTAATCAAAGGATTCCTGGATCTCCAAGATATATCTGGAGTTGATGAAGTGAGTATTTAGTTTGATGATCTTTCTCTTAGACAACAATCTCTCGGCAGTGGCAGTTGATCATAATTTCTACTTGAACAGGTATTAACAATAATGGAAGGAATTGGGGTCAAGCCAGATATTGTCACATTCAGCCACCAGCTGAACGCATGGAGTGCAATGGGACTGATGGCCAGATGCATGGAGCTGCTAAGTAAGATGGTGGAAGCAGGTATTAAACCAGATGCACAAGTATATAGCATTCTCGCCAAAGGTTATGTCCGGGCAAGGGAACCTGCTAAAGCTGAGGCCCTTCTCATGGCCATGAATGAACTCGGCATAAAGGCCAATGTTGTGACCTTCACAACAATCATCAGTGGCTGGTGTAGTGCAGCAGATATGGAAAATGCAATGAGGGTCTTCTCAATGATGTGCGAATCTGGTGTTTCACCCAACATAAAGACTTTTGAAACACTTATATGGGGATATGGTGAAGCAAAACAACCATGGAAGGCTGAAGAACTTCTAGATACAATGAGGAAAACTGGAGTGAGGCCAAAGAAAAACTGTATTCGCCTTGTTGCTGAAGCCTGGAAAGCCGTTGGGTTGCAGAATGAGGCTAGCAGAGTGCTTGGTTCTCTGAATGACTCTAATACAAGTCATAAGGAAAGTGATTCATTTCTTCCTTTGTTGAGTAAGGAGCAACTTAACGAAGGACAGGTTCATTGTTCTGCAAGCTCAAACCCTATACAAATAGCCAATTCACTGAGTGATTGTGGACAGACATTTAAGACCAATGGAATTGAAAGAACCTCACCGTATGCTGAGGTTAGTTCTGAGACCTTCCAAATTTTCACAAAATCAGCATTAATCAGTCCTTCCTTCAGATTTGGAGTTAGGAACCCAATCAAATGCCAGAAACAGCATGGGATATACAGCCAAATTATGAATTGTAAAGCTGTGTTCCTATAGTACAGAAAGCTGATTATTCGATTGATAAGTTGAAGGATCCTGTTTATTAGATGTTATTTATGACCAAATCTAGGAGAGAGGTCCATCTGTTAATTATGTTGCATGATTCTGCAAATTTATTCTTATTGGCATTGTGATTTAGACCTCACTATGACGCCTTCTTCTCAACCAAATAACTTTTTATAGTTGATCGAAGTCTTAGGTCATTTTAGAAACTTTCTTTGGTCAACTTCTTTAAGGGCGATTTAAGGCCCATTTTAATGTGTTTGACCTCCCAAATACTAAAATTCAACCTTAAATCTCAAGACATTCATCTTTATGAACTACACTAATTTTCAGCTAGATTTAAGCATCATTTCCCTTCTCTGTGTGTGTGTGTTTTATTGTGATTGTGATACTTGAATTGTTCTCATTGCCAATTTTATATTTCTTCTAGATCCATCATTTTTTAATTTCATCAGTGAATGGCTCAAGTAAGAGATGATTGAAAAGGTTAAGGACTCAATTCTTATTTGCTCTTATCACACTGTATATTACAGTTACTCTAAAGATTTCATTTAGGAAAAACTTTTGCATGTTAGTGCATGGGCCATGGCTGGCAGTGCCATCGCCATGAGTTGCCTGGTTGCCAGTGAGTCTCCATCAACTCACCAACCATCTTAATTATTAATGGACAAGCATCCTGTGACCACACTCGCTGTGCACCACAGCTTGTATCACGTAATGCATGGTCACCAACCATTTATGATCGATTCGATCGATCGTTAATTCCCCAAAGTGATGCGTATGATTCAACTAGATTTTACTTGATTGTGTTTGTGTTGTGATTTGATTTGATCAGATTCTAAGGAGGAAATGTAAAAGATCAACATCAATTAGCCTTAGCCATGCAGATCCAGCTTCCTCTTCCTCGTCGTTATCTACCTACCGATTGATTTAGTGATTTACTATGAATTGGGATAGAAAATTTGTTTTATATATATATTATATATAGTTCATGAACGTAAACAAGATCATTTACTCATCGATTATGGGAAGAGGCAAAGAAGAACAAATTCATGCAGAAATTGAGATGAAATTCACAATGATGATACAATAAATTAAACGGAAGTGCAAGCCACCGATGGCGGTTTACTTTACTGCAGGAGATTGGCAACAATGGTCATCGTCAGCACCGCAAGCAGAGCCGCCGACGCCTTGCAGCTGATCGCGCGCGTCACCGTGGCCGTCGACTGGTCGGCGCTGACCGTCGCAGAGGGAGCGTCGGCGGCGCTGTCGGCGGCTCGCGGCGTGGCCTTCTTTGGTTTGACCAGCGGCGAGGGCGCGGCGGCGGGAGCCTTGGCCCCGAAGAGCTGGTACGGAAGCAGCACGGTGTCGATGGAGTAGACGGCGAGGGGGAAGTCGAGGTAGAGGTGGTTGCTGACCGGCGCCTGGTTGACCCCCGTGGACACGTTCACCTGGCTGCTGCCGCTGCTGGCCGTGATGTTGACGGTGTAGACGCCATTCTCGCCGGAGGCCTGCGTGCTGACGGGGTTACTGGTGGTCTGGAAGGTGGTGGGGCTGTAGAACCGCGGGAGCACGTGGTACAGAACCAGCGACACCTGCGCGTCAAAACCTCAATCCATTCAGCTACATCTTAATTACATCATCAATCAAAGCCTTTCAGTTTCCGGCCGATAGACCGACCTGCTCCTGGCTGCTGAGGCCATTGAGGGTGCCGGACTTGAGGTTGTTGAAGGCGTTGTCGGTGGGCGCGAGGACGGTCATGCCGTTGAAGGAGTTATTCAGCTGGCTCTCGATCTGCTCCCCGACCTGCGTCGCCTTCAGCATCCGGATGAAAGTGTCGTACTGCCCGCCCTTCTCCAAGATCCCCGTGAGGTTGAGCGGCCCGGCCGCCTCCGGCGCCGGCGCGACGGTCGCCGACTCGGAGGCCGAGAACAGCAAAGCGAGCACTGCGGCAAGAGCAAAACAAAATCCGACCGCCATTATACCAGTACAACCGGCGACGACTGCAGGAACTAACCGATCAATGAAATATGGATCACGAGATCTAGCTCAGTATATATATATGTGTGTATGGAGGATTTAATTATATGGCTGGCAAAATTGTGAGCTGGACGATGGAGTTGGCGAGTGAGGGCTGTCAGGAATCAACAGTCTGTAAAAGTTGCGTTCGATCGGTTGATAATGCGATCGAGGAAAGTGAGGAGGAGGAGAGGAGGGAGCTAGAGGCCAAAGGCAGGCACAGGGAGCCACGAAGTGACAGCTTAACCTCTCCAGGCTTGCGATATATATGTGTGTATGATGATTGTTAAGCGAGCTGATTTGGATCATCGATCGTTTCTATTTTTTCCATGCAGTTTCAGAAATTAAAGAGGAAGATCCCAAAAGGAGAAGAGAAAAGAAAAAAACAGAAAAAAAAAAGGTTGTAGTTTTTGGAGGGAATTTGGTGGCGCGTCGCGATTGAGAGTTGCATGGCGAGAAGACATTTCACCGGCTTTATAGCGAAGAAGACGATGAGCGTTGGCAAACTGAAGGCCTATGCCATGAATTTGAGGGCTGGGACAGTCTGGTTTAGCGGCTTTGGTCGTCAATCTTCATCATAGTAGGAGAAAGATAGGGACTCTTTCGATTTCAATCCGCATGATAGAACATAATGAACAATATCAATTCCTGAGCCACGGTGCAGTGATATAGGACGCTCATTTATTCAGTCTTTTAGTCGTTTTTAATTCGATCTTCAATTGTGATTGTGATGTATTTATATTTTTTTTTCAAATAGTATAATAAATTTTAGAAAGTTAGATTGCTGTAAATACTTTTTGATTTATCCTAGTAATTAATGGAAAATTTTTACTAAAGAGTTTAGGTAAACTAGTGCCAACTAAAATAATAATAAATGATACTATGCAAATTATATATTCATTTTATCCTTCTAATTTATTCATAATTTCGTAATTCAACATGTAGTCCCTATGGTAATCCATGTGGAGATTTAATTAATCAATATCATGTATGAATCATCCTGTGAATTTAAATTTAATTTAAGATCACTTTGACCTAAATCAATATCATGTATGGTCGATCGACTGCAATGCGATTATAACTTATGTGTGATTAAGGTGATTAATAGTTGGAATGGTCTCATCCGAGTAGAGGACACGCCGATTGTTTCACTTGCCTTCGGATCAGTATAAAAGAAGGGTTTGGAATAATGAAGAAATAATTTTTTTCTCACTACAATGTTGTTTGCTATGCTATTTGTTTTCTTGGGCTAGCTAGGGTGGGCTCCAGCCCCATCTCTCTCTCTCTCTCTCTCTCTTTAATAATTTTATTTATTTTTAATTTCTTTCTATCAAATTAAAAATAATTAATTATAAAAATAAAATATCAAGTTGTGATGATAATTTTATAAATTTTAATAAATATAATAATTTTAAATTGTTTAATATTTTATTCTAAATTTAATTGTAATATCGTGATACAAAAAGTTATTGAGAGTAGTGGTTGACCAAGTTCAAGTGGGATTCGAGTAGAATTTCGATGTTTAACAGTATGACTGGTATATAAAATGATATAGAACATCCGAGGTTGTATGAAGGAGAGTATTAGTATGATCATCAGTGGATCAAGTTGATCAATAATACATATTTGACAACATGACTATAGGATGGTATGATACATCCATAATTATATGAATGATGTGTGATGAAAAATCAAGTAAATTAAGATTGATCAGATACTTGACGAGTGAAGTCTAACTAGATGTTAACAAGTAGTAATCCAAGTGGATTAAGGAGGACCAAACACTTGGTGAGTGAAGTTCAACTGGGAGTTGGTGAGTGAAAAATCTAAGTCGGTCATGGAGGACTATACACTTGGTGATGGAAAGTCCAACTGAAAGTTGACAAAGTAAAAAAATCCAAGTAGATCATAAAGGACTGAACACTTGATGATGGAAAATCTAACCGAAAGTTGACAATGTAGACATCTAAATGAGTTATGGAGGGTCAGATACTTAGTGATATAAAGACCAACAAGGAGTTGACAAATATAAAGTCCTGGCAGGTCAAGAGTAATCGGATGACTAGGCAAAGGAAGCTTTAGCAGGTCAAAAGTGATTGGATGACTAGACAAGTGAAGTTCTAACAAGTTAAGGTGATCGTGCTTGACAAGTAAAGTCATAACAGGTCAAGAGTGATCAGATGACTAGGCAAGTGAAATCATGATAGGTCAGGGTGACCATGCTTGGCAAGTAAAGTCTCAGCAAGTCAGGACGATCATGCTTAGCGAGTGAAGTCTTAGCAAATCTGGATGATCGTGCATGCTTAGCAAGAGAAGTCTTGGTAGGTTACAGTTGACCGAATGCTAGGTCAAAGAAGTTCCAAAAAATCAAAAGTGATAGAATGTTGAACGAGAAAAGTCCTAATTAATTAAGGATTAACCAAATACCAGGTAAAGTGAGAGTTAAATTGGAAATGAGGATGACTACGGTATCAATCTATTGGAGATGGTTACTAGTCGACTGATACATCATGGGTTGCTCGGGAGTGTGGCTTAAGTTGCATATTCAAAGACTAGTACTCGGGTAGTCACTAGTCGACTGGTGATCTTCACCAGTCAACTGGCCTGATGCTTCAGCGACGAGGATGTGGCGCTCGGGCAATGAGAAAATGACACTTGGGAAAGTGGAGACGTGTCACAATGCTCGGACAGTCGATTAAGATCTTAACCAGTCGATTAGAATGATGCTCAGGTGATGAGAAGTGACATTAGGACTCAGTGCTTAGGTACTAATTAAGAACTGAGTGCTTGGGTGATGAGAAATCGAGTACTCGGTAACTGCAGAGCTCAAAAAAAAATTAATGCTTGGGAGACTAATCAATTGTCAGTCCAAGTAATTTTAAATCCTGGCCTTGGATAGTGTGACCGCCAAGTTGCAAAAAATTCAAGCCCAAATCTATCTGCCAACCCACATTACCATCGACTTGAAAAGCACTTTATAGTCTCCAGAGCTTACTCGGATGACTAGTATAGCCATGTTAAAGTCTAAAAGGGCAAGAAGTCAAATGTGACGGTTCCTTTTTTTTTTTAAGCACTCTATCATCAACGCCGTGCGATAATCCGCTAAGAAAAATAATTAATGCATCGCCTTAGTGCACAAAAAAGGTTCAACCCCATTCAGTGATATCGTACCCAAATCAATTGATATTCACAACTTTTTTTAATGATATTAGAATGGTTTTTTTAATGAAAATTTGGGTGAAACAACATGAGCATTGATGATTTACTTTTTTGTGGTGGTAGCCTAGAACTAGAACTCGAACACAAAGTTGTTGAAAAGATTGTAAAAGCAATAGAGATAGAAAACATGAAGATAGTAAAAAAAAAAAAAAAAGAAGTGTTGGATACGTTGCGCGACTTATGGTGTGCAATTCGTACGCAACCAACTGGATTCAAGTATTGGTTATAATACGGATGACAATCGACGACAAAGGAATTGGATGATGATGGCAATCGGGATGGTGAGTCACACATGATGAAAAGCCTTCAAGATGATCTGTCAAAATAACATCGAGTGAGGAAGACACCAAGATGAACTTTGGCAAATCTCTTATGATGCTCAAGTCAAAACAAGAACTAAAAAAATAAGAATGGAGCCATTAAAGAAGATTAAAGTTAAAAAGTTATATCGAGTCTCCTTTTTCCCATTATTTGTAGACTTATATATATATGTAAAGAGGTGATAGAGATGTGAAGATGAATAGTGGGGACGTAGAACTATGGAGACCTGAGCGTGTAGAGATGTGGGGACATGAATACGTGGGGTGTATAGCAACATAGAGAAGTGAAGGTGTGGGATCATAGAGGTATAAAGGTGACTAAGTCATGGTCGACTAAATCAATCGATCACTCGGTGATATCTTGCTAAATACTATAAAGAATTTGGCACATTCCATCTAGTTCCCGACTAACTCGACAGTAAGGAATGTTTGTCCATGATTTCTTTGGATATTCTTTTTCTTAGGTATATGTCTATTCTTCTTAGAAGTATTTACTAGATTTTTCTCATTTCTTTTATTCTCATATAAAATGGGTTTACCATTGAAAGTTCTAAAATTTTCCTTAGGGTAGTTCTTGAGTTATTACACCTAGAATTGTCCTTAGATTTATGGTCATAATATTGAGCACCTAAATGATAAAACTTAGACTTAACATACTTTTTTATCATGATATACCAAAATTACATTAAGGAAAGATATCTTAGGCCTTGCCCTAGGAGCTCCTCCTAAATTTAAGCTTCCTCTCATGTCTTTATTTGAGTGTCTTCCCCTTGGACATTGATTTTAATAGTGCTCATTTTAGTTGCATAAGAAGCATAATATATACTCCTTTTCTTTGCGTATTGAGGTTCTAGTTTCCTTTGACTTTTCCTTTACCTTTGATGTCGCTAGAACCTTCTTCTTGATTAATCTTGGATAGTTACTCTTATAATGCCCCTTTTCACTATACTTAAAGCATACAATGTGATCTTTATTTTTATGTATTGAGCTTGTGTTACCTTCCTCGGTGGTAGGGGAAACATGGGATGGTTCATCATCCGCTTCTCCAGATGTTGGGACTCCTCTTGTTCCGGTATTGATTGTGTATCCTCCCATTCAATCCTAAAGGTAGAGACTTCTACAACCTCTTCTAACTCGGATGTTGAGCACCTCTCAACTTCTAAATCTTCAAGCTCTTGAGATAATAAGCATTCTTCCCGGACTCACCATCACTTTATACCGGTGATGAATTCTCATAGAGCTTAACTAATTTATTCCATAGTTCACATACATCATTGAATTTTCTTAATTTACACAAAATGTCATTAGGTATTAGATTAACCAAAATTTTAGTTACCTTATCATTTGCCTCGGATTTTAAAATTTATTCTTTGGTCCATTTGCTCCTTTTGAGAGTTCTTATTTTCTTATCCATTGGTGCGTTGAACCCCTTTATTAAGGCAAACCATTC
>JBAMHZ010419287.1:0-11791 GCA_037177395.1 Alpinia galanga
TCGGAGGATAGGGACACCGAGGAAGAAGGAATAGGATCGCGCGAGCGCGATCGCGGTCGCGAGCGCGATTGTGATCACCGTCGTGATCGCGACAGCAATCGCGGCCGCGACCGCGGCTGGGACCCTTTATATGGTTTCAAACAGAGTCCTTGTGCTTGGTTTGGGAAATTTAGTCAGGTTGTTGGACAATTTGGTATGATGAAAAGCAAATTTGATCATTCTGTGTTCTACAAGAAGTCAGGAGATGGTTTGATTATGTTAGTTGTATATGTGGATGATATTGTTATCACTTGCAGTGATACAATAGAAATTTCATCTCTTAAATATTTCATATATACTCAATTTCACACAAAGGACTTGGGGGTGCTAAAGTATTTCTTGGGTGTTGAAGTTACAAGAAGTAAAAAAGGTATATTTCTATCTTAAAGAAAATATGTCATCGACCTATTGACTGAGACACGAAAATTGGGGATAAAACCTTGTAGTACTCTAATGACTCAAAACATACACCTCACAAAAAATGGGGAACTATTTGAACATCCCGAGAGATATCGAAGGTCGGTTGGGAAGTTGAATTACCTTACCATAACTCGTCCAGATATCACATATTCAGTTAGTATTGTGAGTCAGTTTATGCCATCTTTAATATTTCATCATTGTGCAACATTAGAGTAAATTTTATATTACTTAAAAGGACCACCTAGACGGGGTATCGTATATAAGAATCATGGTCATAATCATATTGAATGTTTCTCAGATGCAGATTGGGCAGGTTCCAAAATGGATAGAAGATCTACTTCAGGTTATTGGGTCTTTGTTGGAGGAAATTTAGTCTCATGGAAAAGTAAGAAGCAAAATGTTGTGTCACGATATGGTGCAAAGTCAAAATATTGGTCTATAACATAGTCTGTGTGCGAGATAATATGAATATGTCAATTATTAACTAAAGTAGGACTTAAAATTTTAATACCAGCAATGTGATAACCAAGCAGCTTTTCATATTGCATTAAACCCGGTGTTTCATGAGCGAACTAAGCACATTGAAATTGATTGTCACTTTGTTCATGAAAAAAATCAACGGAATTTGATTTCTACAGGATATGTGAAAACTGGAGAACAACTCAGGGACATCTTCACAAAAGCTTTAAATGGTGTTCGGATTGATTATCTCTGTAACAAATTGGGCATGATTAATATCTATGCTCCAATTTGAGGGAGAGTATTAGCTGTATATATCTGTATATATTAGCTATATATATCCAGATCCTTAATTATAGGATCATGTTCTTAATTATAGGATCCTTAATTTTCTAAGATAAAATATTTTGTATATAAATGAAACTCACTCTTCAATAAAAGATATGTTATTTTTTGTCTCAAGATTAACAGTTCTTTTTAAGGGGTATACAGCATGGTCCATGTTTCAAGAGTGGTATTATTAAATTAAAAGAGTAAGTACTTTATGAAGCACAAACAGCTGGCTTTAGGATCAGAAAGGAAGATAATAGCATAAGGTTGAGCCTAACTAAGGTAATAGGCTAAAGCTCTAGAATTAGAAATGATTAAACTTTCCTGCTTTCCCTTAGAGTAATAAATCTTATCTTTCCGTTACTACTATCTAACTTCTTTTAATGTGGTCAATAATTTCATTTGCACCACGGTACAATCACTGCTAATGGTGAATGTGAATTCATCATCAATATCTAGTAAGTACCGTGTAAAGGTGATACATATGAAACATTTGTGATGGGAGTGAATCCTCTAAATATGATTATGGTTCATGGATGTGAGATTTAATCTTTTAAGATTTTATAGTTTTGTGTGGATTAAGATTAACTAAGTACAAAAGTAGTGAAATTAAGGAATTTTCTTATTCATGTTGTTTGTCAAACTAGTGTTGATGAATTGAATGCGAAATTTAACTAGTGTTAATATGTTTCATTTCCACACAAATTGTTCGTAGCTGTACTCTAAACATGTATGCCCTTAGTCTTGGAAGTTATCTCTGAAACTAATAATAGCTAGAGATAAATATAATTTTGGGTATTTAAAAATGTTTAGGCACTTCACTTTGTTTTTATTTTGAAAAAGGATTTTTTTAAGTACACATGCAATCATTCGTTTTTTTTAATCAAGTAGAAGGATACATCAGAGTTTAGGCACTTCACTTAAACCACATATACAAATCTATTAGGTGAAGAGCTTCTTCTTTCCAATTTATAGTATAAATTTAAGTTATTCTGACCTAATGGTTTTTGCATGTGCTTTGCAGAGACATGTGGAGACTCATTTTTCTGGGTTCAGAACACATCATATGCACAATTTGACAGACCTTGTTCAGGGTACTCTCGCATTTCATGTAAGTTTCAATCTTTTAGCAGTGATGTAAGGTATATTAAGATAAGGGCATGTCCTGGTTTGGTAATCTTCTTCCCTTCTTTTTCTAAGGCTAAGATTGCATGTTAATTAAAACTTTTTCTTGATTGCTGGCTTGTACTCAAGGCAAGAAGAACTGGGAAACTTCAGCTATCTGACACAATTGAAGAATCTTCAAATGTAGTTGTTATTCAGGTATTATTAGTTAAGAGTCTATATTGAAAAATTCAGTTTCTCTTGTTGGAATTCTGGAAAAGGACTGATAATGCTTTGACTGTGATGACTAAGGTAACTGTAATTTTGAAGCATGCACATTAAACTTTAGATCAGTGTTAATGTCTATGATGCAACATGATTATATTAGATACCTGCTCCTGTAACACATATTAGGATATAGATGTGAATTCTTCTGAGTCTTATTTTATTTTATTCAAAGACATCTGAGATTCTCTGCTCACAACTTCTAGATATTGAGAAGCTATGTTAGATGCTCAAATTTGGGAATTAGATATCAGGCATACTATGATGTACATAATTTTCTTTTGCTATCTAAATGTTCTGAAGAAAACTTGTGAATGTTTGTTACAAGACATGTATCGTGATTATAAATACTTAAATATCATAATGCATGAGACTTGGGTTGAAGGAGAGCTTTGGCGCAACAGTAAAATTGTTGTAATGTGATCTAGAGGTCACGGGTTCGAGTCTCGGAAACAACCTCTTACAAAGCAGGATAACACTGCGTACGATAAATCCTTCTCTAGGATCCCATTTTGGCGGGAGTTTTATGCACCGCACTGTCCTTTTATAAGACTTGGGCGGCATGTATTTACTAATAATCACCTTGTTCATAATGTGTGTTGGACTACTATTATAGATCTTATCTGTGGCTTCTTTATCTGGCCTCAGTATCCTCATGTCTTCTTTCGGTGCTTCCTACTTGAGTAATTTCACTATTTAAGCTATCTAACGGATATATTCTCTGGATATTGTTGATATTGTAGTCTTATCTAGCCATTGATAGATGAATTGCCGACTCAAAAAGAAAGTTTGTATTATGTTTGTTGAGTGAATATTCTTTATAATCTATAGAAAATCTTCCTCATGATTTTAGTTATTTGGTTATTGTTTTCTTTGAAAACTTATTGTATTTCCTTCCAGATTTCAACTGTTGTTCCTGCTAAACTAGATATCGCTTTTGTGTCTGGAACTAATATGAAAGACTCATTGGTAGACCAACGCCTCCACAGTCTTACAGGTATGATTGTCCCACCTCCCCTTAGAAAAAATGAGAAATTTTTTAACATTCCTGGTAGCACATTCTCAACTGATCCAACCATATTCTGTTGACCATAGTTATGACAAGGACTCGATATTGATAGATTGAAAGAACAATATGTAAATCACATAACATCTTGATGAGTTATTGGAGTCAAAGTGAACCTTTTTAAAAAAAATTTCCTGTCATGTTCCTTAATGTCAGCAAAATGAACCAAGAACTTTTTCTTTAGACTGTCCCTTAAAATTGAGAAAGGTTATAGTATGAAAATGGAATATGTTATATCCATTTGTTGCCAACAACAATGGATTTTCAGTGTAAGAGCTTTTCTGTTGTCTATTATTATTTTTGTATGTTTTTTATAATTTAGCAACAGGCAACTTCTACTTTATGATGCAGTTTTCCCACCAATGTCGTTTTCTTTAAAAGAAGCTCCTGTTAATTCTTTCCATCAGGAGACATATTGTCTACTCGACTAGATGAGAAACAAAAGGAATTTGAAGACAAGTATCTTAGATATTTTAAACTGAAGGATAAGGTATATTCGTTTGAACTTTTTTTTTCCTACACAATTTTGTGTAGCTGATTACCCATTTTAGCTTCCTTTCAGATTACTTACCATTCCAAATATTTTGGCATATACGTTTGCTGTTCGTTTGCAACACACTTTAGATTGTATTGATTCTCCATTTTAGATTCCTTTCACTTACCATTCCCCAATATTTTGGCATATGTTTTCTGTTTGAGCGCAACACACTTGAGATCACATTAGTAAATCTTTTATCCTTTGGTGTTACCATAATTATTTATATGTATCATATGCTTTGAAGTACAGATTTTTATTAACAAGAAAAAAAAACAGTTACATGTTATGTCAATATCAACTACTTTGGTCAATTTCATTAACTCTATCCTTCCAGTGAAGTCTATGAAAGCCTATATCAGTAATTACAAGTAAGCTCTTAAATCAATTTTAATTATTTTTTGATTATGCTAATTAGAGATTTCTTTCGTCTTCCTCTGTCCCTCATTGTTGGGTTTGAAAATTTTTCTATTTTCTATTTTCTTTTTAAGAAAATAAAATTTGAAGGTTGAAAGGACAAATAAAACAAATATTTAACATTGATTTCTTTGACATATTTAAATTTAATAGAGGTGAATGATATGTTAATTATTTGTTTTTTCTTTTTCAATTTTCAATGACCTTGTTTTGTCTTACGAAATCTGCAAACCGAAGGTAGAAATTTTATATAAGTTTAATTACTCATAATTGTTCCCCAGCAGTATTTGTTATATTATCTTTTTTAGAAATACCACAAGTGGCTGATGATACTTTAATTCAAGGGTTAAAATTTTGAGTCGCACCAGAGTTTTGGTATATGATCGGAAGATATGATTTTGGTATTGTATTATGCCGTGTCGATATGATTTCAGTACCTTTTAAAATATAAAATATATTAATTAAGAATATTCTTTAGTAATATTTAATTGTTATAGATACTAATTATTAAGTTATAATTTTGATATTGAATGTTGACTTTAAGTTTTGATATTATCTCAATGTTTGATTCTTATTGAGTAAAAATCAATTTAATTTAGATACATTTTGTTCAGATTAAAATTAAATCTTATTTATTTATTAGCAGTAATACATTTTATAAAGTTAGAAATTATATTATATTTAATTTTTTATTTAAGAAAGTAAAAGAAAAATCATTTTAAAGAGTTTTTGTTTTCTTTTATTTACCTTAAAAGGTATTTTCTTGTTTGTTTATTAGTTTGATGGAGAAAAAATAATAAATGAAAGAGGAAAAAATTAATAAGGAAGAAAACAATTATTGGATAAAGGAGAAAAAAAATTAAAAGTGCAAAATTTAATAGGGAAAAGAAAATACCATTTAAAAATAAAAAAAATTTAACTATTAATTTTTTTATAAAAAAAGTTAATTGCGGTGGTTGTTGTGCACTTGCGGCGGTTGCGGCGGCCTCTAGGGAGGCTGTGCCGAGTCACGGAGGACTTCGCACCCCTACAAAAGTAATGATAGCCTTGCATGAGGGCTTCGCGCCCCCGTGGAGGTTGCGACGGCCTCACGTGGTGGTATAATGACCTCTGCCCTCCCGCGGAGTTCGCGTGGTGGTTGTGATGGCCTCCGCGTCCCCATGGAGGTCGCGCGACCTCACACGGGGGTGAAATGACTGCTGCGTCTCCACGGAGGATGTACAGGGGTTGTGGCAGCCTCCGTACCCCCATGTCGGCCTTGCGCGAGGGTTGCGGCAGTGTTGGTAGCATTTAAGTATTGGTCGGCCAGTAAAACAGTAAATTTTGCCCGTGCCGACTAGTATGATACGAAATTAAAAACCTTGCTTTAATTTTACAAAATTTTCTTTTAACCTAAAGGGCACACAATGAACACATAAGATCCTAGATGTTTCTCTCCAAATCAACTAACCGCTCTTTATCTGATTGACAATATCTTCATCTATCTCTCACTATAAATGGCACAACCAAGACATTTAAAACTCTATATGGTAGTTCTTTCTTGATTTGCTATATTTCCCTAATTGTTCCTTCTTCCCCCATCATTTCACTGTAAACGTATTATTACTTGCATATTTCAATGTTTGGTGATGTTGAGCTTTAATTTCCTTATACAAAGTAAAAAATTACCTGGACAGTATCTTTGTGCCTACTTTATGATTAAATTGAGTCTTTGCTACTTTGTAAAGTTTAGATTAGTGAGCTATTGTGTCGAAGTTTAAAGCAGGAAATATATAATTCATGCCTGAATAAGGAATGTGCTAACAATTGAAGCTTTGAGAACTTTTCAAGGCAAAAGGCAGTGGAGATTTAAATGAGCGGTTTATCTTATCTATTTAGTTTTCAATATCCTGTTTCTTCCCTAATTTTTTTCAATTTTTGATGGGTTACCTTGACATATAAGGATGGGGGAAAGAAATGAATAATGGTTTCTTTCATTTCAGGCTGCCTTAGCATGGAAGAAAGAGTTAGGGTTCACATTGTGATGTTGGTGACAGTAGATTGATTTTAGAATAACCAAATCATGTTGATGGTTTGCTAGCACACAAGCAGTGGATACATCTATGGTTAGTATTAAATAAGATCTTGTTAAGTAAATTTGGACCACTTTTAGTTGGGCATTTATAGGGATATAAATGAACAAAATATTACAAATAAGCTCGCGTTAAATTTATTATTAATTTAACATAGACATCCTTCTAAATCTATAAATCTCTCTTAAATTTTATTATTTTAAACTAAACTCATGTTAACGATGTTAGTTATAATTATATACCCAAAATTCCCTTATTAGAATCTTTATTATTTATTTTCATTTTTGCTTTCTCATATTGTTTATTCACTTTGCATTTTGTTTTGTTTTGTTTTTATTTTCATTTTTCTTTGTATTCAAATGCCATTCTATAATATTAAATGAGTATGCATAAAAAACTTAAAAAAAATGTTAAGTGACTCAATTCAAAGGGATTTTATATAAGGTTTAAAATGAATGGGAATATTGACAACTATATCATGAAATTTCTATTTTAAGAAAGATAACCTCGTTAATGGTTTAATTTATGACATATTTGTGAACATGAAATATGAGTTTATGACAATTTTGCTTTCGATTTTTTATAAATTTTAAGGTTCTAAATAGGTATGGCATATTGTTTCATTTATTGGGTCAAGTTTTAACAAACTTATAAGGACAGTTTTGAAGTGTGAGCTCAATTTGCTTGGTAACTTTTTTAAAAGTAAGCTTGAATGCAAAATATTGAACTTGGTTAGTATTGAGTTTGACTCGATCAAATCTGTATATTTATAGCTCAATCATGTCAGATGCATATATATATATAATCTGAATTAATTACACTTATATACTTCACACTTAATTAAGGTATAATTATAACATTAATTAATTTGTTAATTACTATTAGTATATACTTTATAGTCAATTGATAAACTGTCATAGTAAGATTTAAGTGTTGTACTACATATCTTATAGTTAAATTTAACTATTTATTCAATTAGATTTAATTGATACAAATTTACATATTTTTTAATTAAATATTAGTATACTTGTATATCTCTGTATCATATGAAAAAGAAAATACAAAATTATTATAATGATTTTATGTATATTTAATATCATATGATAAAATCAGGTTGACAAAATTTTTTTCTACATTAGTAAATATACTATCACTAAGGTATGCCATTACTTCATATGTTGTCAATTTTTTTTTAAAGAGTGGATTTGGGCTTGGGTTCGGGTTTTCCACAAAGGGCACACCATTAATCGCTTTATCCAAATCACATACCTCTCTCCACATAACCAAAATACCTTAAGCACTAATTCTCTGGGCCTGGGTCAATTCCCAGGGAGATCAATACCTTGGGCCATCGACCGATCCTCTCCTTTGCACTTGCTACCTGAGTTCTGATTTACCCCCTTCTTGATAGGGGCAGCTGAGAGGGACTACTAATATGACGGTTCCATATTTTTTTTCTTAATCACTAATTCTCTTTCTCTTCGAGTCATTTTAACTGTCAAAACTTGCTCATGAAAAAAATATACCAGTGGATTCATATGATGAGAGGGGTATCTATTCTTTTTTATTTAAAATGGATTGTCGAGGAGATTTTGAAAAAAAAAAATCATTGTCCCAAATCATGCAATTTTGACTATAAAATATACCAAAAGCTCCTTAGGAGTCTTAAGTAAACTGTTTAGGTGTTTTTGATTCGAGACAGATCATCAAGGTGATTTTGGCATATGATGGCCCAAATCATATGCTTTTTGCCAGAAAATAATATCTAAGGCTTCCTTGGAATCTCAAATAACTGTTTCAGGTTGGAAACACTCACTTTCTAAATTGAAAAAGTTTTTTTTTGATCAAAATGACTTATTTTATCAAAATTGATAATTGCCAACTCAATCTGTTTTCAACGTAAAAAAATATTCAAACACTCCCTTAGAGACTCTTAAGAAGTTTTTTGTATGATTTTTTAGTCAAAATTCTATGGTTTAGGCCATGAAAGAGTTTTTATCAACTTAAAGCATGTGAACAATTCATCTAAGACTTCTAGGAAGTCTAGATATTTTTTGCCAAATGGACACAAATTTTGGCCATTTAAGACTTAGGAGAAATTCTTTGACGGTCCATTTTAAAATAATTTGGCTTTGGTCTACATCTCACTCTTACAAATTCACTGCTATATCATTTTCTTCAACAATTTTTTGCCATTAGAATAATTAGAGAAGAAAAAGGGATTTTTGTTTGTCAAACCATGGGATATTTTGGACTATGGGGTGAGGAAAAGTGTGTGATTTGGGCAAAAAGAAAATATGATGCATCTTTTAGGGACTCGGCAAATCTGTCTTAGATGTTTTAATTATACCTTTTTTTTAATAAATTGTTCCTTCAAGGTCTCGCTTTTTTCTATATTAGTATTTTTGAAAATAACCAAGCAAAGTGGAGGAAATTAAAGGAATGAAATCAGCTTGATATCATTTTGACATGTTTTGAGCATTTCATAGCGTGCTGAGATTCAGCATGACTTGATACTGGAATAGTACTGTTTTGGCCAAGCTTTAAAACTCTATTACAGAGTGATACTTTGAACCTTGCTTCTGAGAAATGTAGGCTTCAGTGTCAATAAGTGCACCTCTATTTACACGCTTATTGCAGACACTCTAGGCAGAATTGTTTGACAGCATGAGTTGCATATAGTGTACATCTAATGTTATGTTTGCACCACATTTTCCATGGAAACATAAGCATTGAAGATGGAAAATGGATTGACATGGAACACTATTTGACTTCTTAACTTGATTCAGGTTGATTCTGAACTGATGGCTGTTGGTAGGGCAGCCTTAGGAAATCTGCTAGGAGGAATTGGCTACTTCTATGGTCAGTCAAAGATTGCCTTACCTGAAGGTTACACTGTAAGTATAAGGTTTGTTAAGTTTCAAAGATTTTTAACCGGCTGCACATTCTCTCTTTCTATTTATCAGCCATTGATTTTATGATTATCAAACTTAGAGAAGGTGTGATGGACAGTGGGAATATGTGTCAAATCATCAAAAATTTTATTTTTTTAAAATTCTTCCATATAAGCTGGCGATTTTATTGTCTCTTTTGATTTACTTTATTTATCTTTTGAAAATTTGAGTCATATACTCTGGGATGTATATGAATCTTTTATCACCTAAATTTGTGATATTTTTTTTTCCATTTATCTCCTAAATCCTAAATAGACTAGTTACCATTAATTCTTGCTAATCAGATTATGCTGTTCACGTGAAAGTACTTCTGTATTATAAACATGTCATATTTTCTGTTAGCTTTATTGTATTGAATCATTCTGTTCAAGATAGTAATTGACCTTCTATTTTGAAGCAGTAAGCATGTTATATTTGATCCCTAAAGTTGTATTATGTTATATTATGAAGCAGTAAACATGTTATATTTGATCTCTTTGGCAGCAAAAGAATGGGGATAAGTTTATTTCTTATTGGCCAGCTGCACTTTTTACAGCTGTTCCTAGTAGATCATTCTTTCCAAGAGGTTTTCTCTGGGATGAAGGCTTCCATCAAATGATCATCGGGTTTGTCATATACTATGATTTTTTTTGCAATGTCTAGCAGCTCAGCTATTAAATTTTTACTGAATAAAGTTCTAGCATCTGGAATTAATCTCATTTTCTGATCTGCTGCACCTTTTCTTGAAATATGTATCATGTTAATGTTAATAGGCGTTGGGATGCTGATTTATCCATGGACATCATTGGGCATTGGTTGGATCTCATTAATGCTGATGGATGGATTCCTCGTGAGCAGATTTTAGGTGCTGAAGCATTGAGGTAATTTAATCTCAATTTATATGAGACTGTGGACAAATTTTTTCACATGAAACTTGTTCAATTTCTGCAGTAAAGTACCTGAGGAATTTGTTCTTCAATATTCAACAAATGGGAATCCACCGACTTTATTTCTTGTTGTAAGAGGTGCAGTAACTTTACCTAAACATATATTGCCTACCTACTGATTGGAAAACCTTTTGTTTTTGAATATATGCTGTGTGCTCATAAAATTGTGTTAATGGTTAAATTGCCAACAATTTTCAGTCCTTGCTTGTGGAGGCATGCATGTTTAGCCAAAGTTCTCAATATGCATTCACATAACAAGATTTTGACCAACTTAAAAAATGGCTAAGTTTCAAAACAGACACTGAAATAAAGATCTACTCATGGAATTTTCATCTTCTAATAAATACAATCACAGCTTGCTGTCTCAGACTTCGTCATGTTTTTGGAGCTTCTTAAATGGAACTATTCCTGAAATATACTAAGCGTGGTCAATTCAAAGTGCTCGTGAGGTTCATGTTTTGCTTGCATTGCATGATAAATTAGCATATTGTTTTGTAAATACATTGCTTATATATTGTACAAAGAATAAATTTATTCAGATGTATGCTAAATCTGAGTAAAGGATGCAGGAATATTTTATGTTTGTTTATGAATTGCTTGTATGAATATCTGATACTTATTTGACTAATGGGCAGTCTGGTGTGGTGGTGCAAATAAGGTTTATATGTCTCTGCAATGATATCATATTGTCCACTTTGGACTAAGTGTTCATAGTTTTATTTTTAAACTATACCCAAAAGACCTCATACTAATGGAGATATCTTTTTCATCTTATAAGCCCATGATTTTTTCCATATTTTTTCAACGTGGGACTTTGATGGTTCTTCCAATAATTCCGTCTTAAACGAAAGACCATATTGGGTCCTTCCTCAAGCTCATTCATTCTCAGAGGACTTCCTCTGCTTGATGTTTGATCTTCAACCCATCAGATCTTTCTGTCAATTGTTCAGTCCTCGTGACTTAACTGGACTACCTGCCTGGTATGTGATTTTTTTGATCTGGACATAAGAGCTCTCACTTTCTTCGTTCGAGGCTTATGGCTCAACATGGACCATTGACTTTGATACCAATTATTGGTGCAAATAAAATTTATATATCTCTACAATGGTATGATATTGTCCACTTTAAGCCTAAGCTCTCATGGTATTATTTTTGGACTATATCCTAAAGGTCTCATACTAATG
>JBAMHZ010419305.1:0-11790 GCA_037177395.1 Alpinia galanga
ATTTAAATTTTGAATAATTTTATTGTACGTATTAATTGTTGTGTATAATTTTGATTTAAATTTTGAATTAATTTAAATTTGAAATGACTTTGATTTTATATATATTTTTTATTATAATTGTGACATATAAATGAAAATTTTAAATTACTTTAATTATTGTGCATAATTTTGATTTGAATTTTAAATGACTTTAATTTTTATATACGTTTTTATTATGATTGTGATGTAACAATAAAAATTTTAAAATTTAAAATTTTTATGTATGTTGATTGTTATAACGTAACGAAGAAATATATGAATTTTAAATGAATTTAATTTATATATATATATTTATTATTATAATTGTGACACATTAATAAATTTTATATTTTAAATGAGTTTAGTTCTTATTCAAAAGTAAAAAAATAAGTGATTTTTAAAAATTCAATTCCAGTTTCAATAAAAAAAATACTCAGTTCCAGTTTGGTTCCAGTTTCGATTTCGATTAGTTCTGGTTTCAAAAATTTAGGAATCATAACTGAACTGTCTCCGATTCCAATTTCGATTTCGATTCCGAAATTGAAAAAGCGGTTCTAATTCAATTTTTAAACCATAGAATTCGATTTGATGCACAATTCAAATTGAACCATAGTCACCCCTATGCGCGACCGTGGACTATTGTCGGCGATGAGTACGATGTTGGCGATCCTAATGGATTCAAGGATAAGCTATAACTCGCTTGAAAAAAATACTATATATTTTTAATTACTGTACAATCGTGTTAATTGGATGATTGAGCGAGCATCTGAATGCACAAGAAGCATTGATGTGGTAAGGTAAAGCCACATGTCAAGTCAAAAGTCAAAGTCAACCAGTTCATATGGTCAATGTTCCAAATCAACCTTAGCATGTCCTCAATGCCAACCTGAGCAGGTCCTCGATCAACCTTAACAGAACTTCATCCGACTTCAATAAAGTCTCGGTCGACTTTAGCAAATACTTCGACCGACGTCAGCAATATTTCGACTGACCTCAACAAGGTCTTGACCGACCTCAGCGATACTTTAGCCGACCTCAGTAATACTTTAGCCGGTCGACTTCAGTAGATCCTTGGCCAACCTTAACAGAACTTCGTCCTACTTCAATAAAGTCTCAGTCGACTTCAGCAAATATTTTGATCAACCTCAGCAATATTTCGACTGACCTCAACAAGATCTTGATCGACCTCAGCAATACTTTAGCCAACCTCAGCAATATCCCGGCCTACCTCATCATTTGTATAAACTTGCTCCATGCATATAAAAATTATATAAGCATTTAAAATTATACAAGCATGACAAAATTATATATATACACTATTAAATCTCTTTGCTCCATGCATATGCAAATTAAGGTTTACATTTGTATACACTTTGATACATAATTTTTACAAGACACTCTTACCAATCATTTTAAAGGCCTAGGCAACTATTCTAGAGATTCTAGATTAAAAAAAATATTTGAGATTTTAATATCTATATTTTTAAATAAATTAAATATTAATTTTTAGAATAATAAAATAGGGCCCTAGGCATAGACCATACCTTGAACCGGCCCTGACAGAAAAGATTCTAGAAAGTATACACAAAATAATAGAACCCTTTAAAAAACCTAATGTATTATTCATTGCGTTGGGGGTTTATGATACCAAAATATGACTCAAAACCGGTGTTCATTGTCCTAAATCCATTTTGGGGATTAACGATGATGATAAAAGTAGATTTCACAATTACCTAAATCAAATTTACTACTATTTAAGATTATCAATAAATTTTTTAATCTCGATGCATTTAAAATAGGTCTTCTTAATTCAAAATATAAT
The DNA here is from genome assembly GCA_037177395.1 of Alpinia galanga. Classification (NCBI taxonomy): domain Eukaryota; kingdom Viridiplantae; phylum Streptophyta; class Magnoliopsida; order Zingiberales; family Zingiberaceae; genus Alpinia; species Alpinia galanga. Next base: position 1,841 of record JBAMHZ010419305.1, read on the forward strand.
ATAAAATATTTATTATAACTATATTAATTTATCTTGATTAATTAAAAAATATTACTATTGCATATATAATTTTAATATCTTTTATTATGCATGTAATTGACTTTTAATACTTAGCATTGTGTATCCGTAATGTCTTCCACCGACATCCAGCTAATTGCCACCATTCCTTTATTTTATGTTCATTTAATTATGTTTTCTTCTAAAGGGTAATTAGCTTGTTCTCGAAAAATTTATAATTTTTCTAAACAAAATTTAAAAATATCCATAGTTCAACAGCCTAGTCCGGCCTTTGCAATTGCATTATTCTTATAAAAGTATTCAATATTAGAATCATATTTTATTTATAAAAGTAAATTTCTGCAACATAGTATTTAAATATTCTGTCCAATTAATTTTTGAGATGATCATTTCAACTCTACAATCCTTCAATAGCTGAATTAGAAGAAATTGAAATTCTTACAGATCTTCACCAATCATTAGGATATATTAAGAAAACACTCTCAGCTTTGATAGTTTAGTCTAGATTTTACAATTACGTCATCTTTAAAAAATTATCCAATATTAAAATTTTACTATCTTAGTCAAGTAAACTCTAGCACAAAGAATTATCTTTATAATTTTTTTTTAAAATTTATCATCGAACCGAATGTTGTCATAGCATAGTTTTACTTTTACTCACCATGCCCCTGTGGGCTATTTAATTATGTGTATTGATCGACGTGATGTTATACAGTATATTCATTAATCAGCTTCTTCTCTATATAATAATTGCAATATGAACGCTCAGCCCTTCATGTCCATGTTTTTTTTTAGATTTTTCTAATTATTAAAATTGTTAAGAAGGTGTATTTTCCTTTAAAAAAAATAAAATTAAACTAGCATGTAATATAATTTTTATTCAAAAAAATATTTTTATATTAAAATATATTTAAAATAAAAATGTGTAATTAAAAAAAAACTAAAATAAATTACCGAAGAAAAGGTGAAAAAGCGTTGTTATGTGAATTTGTTAATGAAAAAATAAATGCATTTTTAGCACGTGTTCAGTGATAAAACGCACGCACAGTTTCTCCCTTCTCTTTCTTTCTCCTCCTGCTCAATCCTTCGCTGTCGCATCTCTTCTTCCCTATTTCAGAATCAAATCTGTCTATTTTAGGGGTTCCAGATCCCCAATCCTTCCACGCTCCCGTGGGATCGCGCCCCGATCTGGCCTCCTTTGATGAAGCAGCGGCGGCCGCTTCTTCTACCATCGATCTAGCGCGTCGGTGCTCGCCGCAATCGCTCCAATGGCGCCGGTGAGGATCGTGATCGGACACGACGAGGAGAGCGCAGCGGAGGGATCGCCCACGTCCAAGAAGCCCATCAGGGTTGAGTCCAGAGTTTCGCTCACCAAATGGGAGGCGACCGCAGCCGCAGCTGTCTTCTTGATCTTCTCTGTTGGCCTGGTCTGCATCTTCATCACTATGCCGGAGGCCGAGTATGATAAGATCCTCAGGATTCCTAGGAATCTCTCTGATCTCCGTGTCCTCAAGTGAGTTCCCCTTTCTCGCTTCTTGCTGCAAAGAACAAAAACAAAAAAAAAATCTCATTTTTTATATATATTTTCCGTTTTTTTCTCCTAATGTAATGCTATTAAGTTTCTTTGTGTGTATATGCATTCGTCTGATCATATATTGAAATACATGCATTCCTATGTAAAATCATAAATGGATTTTTTGCTTTTGTTGGGAATGAGAAATACATATAGCTAACAATTGTGAGGACATAATCGTTTCATAGACTACAAAAATACTATTTATGGTTGTATTGATCACTGGGGTTTCTGCTAGAATTGATGAAAATTGTATATTATGATAATGATGACTATGCAAAGGTCGAGGGAGGCGGTGGCAAACTGGCCATAGTAGCACAATAGTAGAAATGCAGTTGTACGCCGTATGTTAAACATTCTACAGAGATTCAAGACAAACCTATTCTGCAGTAAGTTAAAAGAAGGTCACAACCTTCTACCAAAAGGATAGATAAAATCTGACCTTTCTGTATTTTTACGTAAAACCAATTTTTTTTTTTTTGTGAATAAGTTAATTCTTCTGTATATTCTGCAAAAAAAAAAAAAACAAAGTGTCTTCCCTCTTGCGCTCCTTCCTTAATCTTCTTTTTTTTTCTCTCTTCCTTGGCACTTAATTTTTTGAATAGATTAATTTTGAGCTTTTGAAAGAAAAAAAAGGAAAAAATATTTAAGATAAATTCTAGCACTGCACTCTTTTCTTTTGCTTTTTGTTTACTTTGAATAATTTATCCAACTCTAAATGTTTAGAAAAGTTAAATTTTGAAAAATCAAACCATTCATCTTCTTTGTCTTTCTTTCTCCATCTCTCTCTCTTTTTGTGTAACATCTGAAATATCACAAGTTATATTTAATTGCTTGAGAAACTAAGCTAAATACATCACTTGACCATCTTTCGCATCAATTCTTTTAGTTCCATGTGCTAAATTCTATTAGACTCCAGTTATGAGATTTAAATGGAAGTTGAGGTTTTGGGTTAAATTTTATTATTTCTAATTGTCTTACCTCCTACTCATAATGCTATGATAAATACTGAGAACTCCATATAGACCCTAACAGTTTCCTTCTGTCCACTCCCTTATCTCCTTGTTAATTTAAACACTAGGTCTTATTTAAGTATCTTAATCTAGCTTCCATGGTCAAATTGTGTAATCTGTTTATTTGGAAAATGAGTTCGAGTTGAGAACTCCTGTGGTGATGAGGGCTTGTCACAAGTGAAATATTGGTTGAGTTCATAAATGTTGCATAACAACGTATTATTTTATTGTGCTTCTCCATAATTTGGAAGGACCTTTAATTCTAAAGGCTCAAATTAGTTACTTCCAAAATTTGTCCACTTTTCCATTTTGCAAGTGCCATCACAAACTTCAAACTTAGGCCATTGATTAAGTAATTAATTAAAATTAAATTTTTTTAGGCAAGTTCATAGAGATTTTTTAACTGTTATAATCTATCTTTTCTTAATGGATCTAATTTTTCAATTTGAGGATGGTGTCATAGATGTTTTACTGGGAATGCATTTATTTTATATAAACATTACTGGATGATCATACCCCCTGCTAGAGAATACATATGAATGATGCTTTGGTGGTGCTTGATATCATCTCTATACTCTTCATTAAGGCGTTTTATTATCCGATGAAATGTAGTTAATCTTACAACTCATAATGTTCTCTTCTAATCTAAGGGTCATTGATGACTAGTTCATCTGCACCTTTTTTCTATGATATTCATTTCTAATTGACTGAAGGAGATGTATGCTTGTAGTTATGTGGTTATGCTTGGTAGTTTAATTTGAAAAGTGACTACAGCACCCATTGCCTTATCTTCTCAAATTATAGTTGATTGATTTGTTCAGTCGAAAAGTTGGAAGGATATTGCATCTTAAAATGACTAGTCACTTAGAAGGGGGCGCCCTTTTAATATATTGATGGCATGGACTGCCATAATTGTCCATGTGAGACAATGGGCATTGAGCATCCTTAGTTCACTATGCCCTTTCATGCTATTATGACTTTGAAGTTCAAGTCTGATCCTGTAATGATATTAAACTCAAAAGGGGTCTAATTCAACTCAAAATGTTAGGCCCTTGTTAGTTCTAAGAGTTCCTAAGATGTCTCACTTAACTCTGTCTCAATAATGAAGTAGTGACTTTTATACTTTCTCATAGCTGTGTATGGAACCCAAGGGTGTCCAATTTAAGCCGAAATGTGATGGCACATCGGCACTAACATGGGACTAGAGGAGTAAGTGACATTTAAACTCTATCATGCCCCCTCAATTCTAACATTCCTAAAGATGAGAGACTGACTTTGATATCCTGTTGATGTGATCCCTTTTCCATGTCAAAATGTTAATTCTCTGCTCTCTAGCATCCTTGAAGGTATTGATTTTCTTCTCTTTACGATTCTCTTTTGCAGAGATAACTTGGCCATATATGCTAGAGATTACCAAGCCAAATTTATATTAGGATATTGTTCCATCTACATCTTTATGCAGACGTTCATGATACCTGGTACCATATTTTTGTCACTACTAGCTGGAGCTCTTTTTGGGGTCATAAAGGGTGTCATTCTGGTTGTTTTCTCTGCAACATCTGGCGCTTCATCCTGCTATTTTCTCTCCAAGTTGATTGGCAGGCCTTTGATTAGTTGGATGTGGCCGGAGAAGTTGAGATTCTTCCAGGCAGAGGTATTGTAGAGTTTATCAACTGTAACTGCTTCCATTTTATTTTATTTTATTTTTTGTGAATATCCTATGTCTAGAAGACCTGTGTTACACATCTTGATTAATTGATGAAAAAGATCAGCTCAACTTAGAATCAATAATTCTTTCCTGGTTGCAGATTGCAAAACGCAGAGAAAAGCTGCTTAACTACATGCTCTTTCTGAGGATAACTCCGTCTTTGCCCAATACATTCATAAATCTGGCATCTCCAATTGTTGACATTCCTTTTCGGATCTTTTTTCTTGCCACAGTGATTGGTCTTCTTCCAGCATCTTATATAACTGTTAGAGTAAGTATCGATCATCTACAGCAATATTGCTATTTGCATTGTCGTTCCGTTTGTTTATCTACCGACCTTCTTTAAAGCAAGCTAAGCACCTAGATGAATGTTGATTATAGTTAAGTTCTAATACTGATTGAGAAGTTATATTTCCACTCATTTAAGTGTTATTCTTCTTCAGGCTGGTCTGGCTCTCGGCGAATTGAAATCAGTTAGGGATCTATACGACTTCAAAACCTTTGCAGTTCTGTTCCTTATCGGATTTATCTCTATATCACCAGCGATTCTAAAGAGAAAGCGGACATATGGATGAGGGGTCTTTTCGCTTCTAAAACAAAAATCACAATGTAATTACAGAAGTTTTTGTTGTGCTGCTGGCCTTTGATCCTCTGCCATGGCTCAAAAAGCCTTAAATTGGTTTCATTAACTATTTGCCAGGTAACAGTATAGCTTGTAGAATTTTTTTTTTGCAAAAAAAAAAAAATGTACGTTTGATCAGGTTACCCAACAAAAATTTGTAATAGTTAAGCAGTGATTATCCAGGTTTAGCCCCTTGTTTGTAGGATTGCTTGGGGTTGAGAATTTTACAAATGTGTTTCTTTAACTGTAATCTTGTTCTGGTTTCTTATTCATCTGGATACCATTTAATTGGATGGATCACGCAAGGTTTTGGAGCCCAACTGTAGGAGCGTTCCCTGTTGTTGCACAAGGTCTTGAGGGTAAATCGTGTCTTCATTTCGGTCCTCCGGAATATGTGAAAACAGTGATGTAGTATTTATACCCGGAAAATTCTTTTTATATAGATATATTCTTCTGCCTTTGGAATAGATGGCATGGATCAACTGTAACTAACCACCATTTATCTCATTTTTCAAATTTTTACCATTTAATTAAATAAATGTTCCGCCTGCTAAATATTCATAACATTATAATTTCGTCACCCCCCTCTTAACTTAAGATACTGTCTGATCTAACTAACAATCAATTAATAATTGAATCGATTAAATTATTATTTTTTTATAAATTAATTGAATTGATATTTTTTTAATTAAAATTGAATAAATCAAATTGTAAAAAATTTAAATAATTAATTTTTTCATTAAATATTCTGTTAGATGTTTCGGTCAAATAGTTAAGTTTATTAATTGATTATTATGATCATTAATTAACTCTTAAGATATACATGTCAAATTTACCAATTAACTGTTAAGATCATCAGTTGACTATTAAAATACAGTAGCAACTTGAAATTATTGAAATTATCAGTTGATTATTAAAATATAATAGTCAAATTCATTAGTCAATTGATATGATATAATCATTAGTCGACTACTAAAATATATTAATCAAATAAAGGGATCATCGATCGACTAATAGAATCATAATTGATTATTGAAGTTAATAGTCGATTGCTTAGGTTATTAATTGACTATTAAAATATACCAATCGATTGGAATATATGAATCAACTAATATGTTTTAACAATCAACTAATGACTAAAAATATTAGCAATCTATTATTGACCTATAACTCGGTTTATTTGATTAAATTGATTCCTTAAATTCTAAATTCGGAATCACAGACTAACTTTAATTATATTTAAAAAAATCAAATTTCAAAATTAAATGAACTTTCAATTTCAATTAATTTAATTTGATTTAACTAATATTTTAGTTCATCCTGATCATATGATAAAATGTGATAATACTTACGTCAAACGTCTCTCATAATTTATCCTTTGATTTAATGAAAAGTGATAAATTACAAGAAGCTTTGCTTTGACACAATATTCCTTTTGCATGAGAAGTATTTCCTATTCACTGAAATTAATCCCAAAACCTTATATAATATGTTCCTATTCAGTTATCAAATGTGTCAACCCAGACTATTCCGTCCTAATTAGATCTATATAACATTTAGATAGTTAAAGTATAATTGATAATAGGAAGTATAGCTAACAAAATTTAAATTTAAATAATATCATCAAATAATATAAACATAATTTTAACAAGATAATTATGAAATTACGCGGTGCACAGGAAAAAGTGGACAGGGTAACATTTATATATTATATTTATATTTATTTATTTTATGATGTCTAGTTTATTAATTTTTACGGTGGCATTTGGTTTAGGAGTTTGAGAACAACGGAATAGAATAATATAAATATAAAATGTTTTGCTAATACATTTGAGAATAATAATTTTGAAATCATTCTTAAATAATTTAAAATTGATAAAACTCAGTTAAAAAGGGTGGGTTTAGAATTCATTTTCATTGTATTTTTTTTACATGAGTAGTTATCAACCGACCATTGTAGTTGATCGTCAACCATCAGTTGATCGACGTTGGTTAGCCGTTGGCTTGCTATTTGCCGTCGACCATCCGATAATGAATTAGCCGTCAGCTACCGTCATTACCTATTGTTGTAGTTAATCATCGGTTATCACGATAGTCAACTCTCATCATCAATCGCCAACCAGCCATCATCGGTTACCAACTGATCACTATCACCGGCCTTTGACTGACCGCCGTGTTACCGGTCATCAGTTTCTACCGCCTTCCACTTATAACAGTATTAACAGTCGTATATATTCTCAGCTTATAAATCAAACAGCAACGTTGAATTTAATTCATTCATATTTTATGCACTCAAATCCAACAGCACCTTAATCTTCTGTTCTTTTAAAAATTTAATAAATATCTATAACTTCAGCTAAATAATTTAAATTTGAAAAAAAAATATATAAATACAATGGTAAGTGATAATAAGATATTTAAATGGAGTATAAGTATTTGATTATCCAACATATACAAAGATGAAGATAAAGATGTTGATGAAAATTAATAAAATAAAAATAGAGAAGAAAATGAATATAATAAATAAAGAGATAGAATAAATAAAACCGACAAAGAAGCAGCAGCAATTAGTGCAGCCGACTGCTCTGCCCCTCCAAGCAGAACAAGCAAGACCAGCCCCACTGGATCGCCGGCCAGTGTCGGCAGTTCTGCAGCACTAAAAGGGAAGGGGAGGTGGGGGAAAGAAGAGGTAAGACAATGATTTACTTTTTTTTTTCTCTTTTCCAATTTATTTCCTCCAAAAGCACCACCAACGATGCCTTCTTGTCCTCCACCAGTTAGTTGGTTCCGTTTCTTCCCCTGAAAAAGATAGAGGCCGAGGTCAATTATTAGAGATCCATCAAGAGACAAAATCCCGAACTGAATGGAAATTTTTTTCTGATCTGTACCATCTGAAGTCAGTTTCTGCAATGACATAATCGAAGCTTCATCCCTTTCATGAAATGGTTGTGCTCTGACATTAAAAGAATGAGATATCAAATAATTAATTACAGTGATCATGTTGCTCATAAAGAAATCACCAGCACTAACTCGGCAATGAGTTGGTGAGAAGGTTCACTTCTCCAATAAAGCGAAGTGCCCATCTTAATTACTCAGCTTGTCTTCCACTTTAGTTCCTTTCCTCCATTTCACGCACCAACTCCACTCACTTGTATCCTTCCCTCCTTGGAGGACTCTGTGAAATACAATGGAGAGAAACTGTATCAGTTGATTGAGAAGTCAGTGATGGGGATGTGTTGTCTTCCCTCAATTAGTCCCCCTTACCTTGCATGACATTGACTTCGAGGGCATTGAGAAGAGAGCAACACCTTCAACAGTCAAGTGCAAGAGCTGAGATTGACATGAAACTAATTGAATAGCCCAAACAAGGTCATGTTGCAGGCTTCCAATCTCAGAAACAAACAACCAACAACAAATTTATTGAGATGCCTCAGTTTGCCCAGCTCTGAGACCGGCAGAGCCATCCAGTGTATGAAAAGAATAAGGATTTCGTGGTTTCATTTCCTTCTCTATCATCCTTCATCACTGTTACTATCCATGGATTTGCTCCTCCACTAAAACTTATTAAGGATGGTAATGTTTACATGCATAATAATAAGACCACAGCTATTTTGCTTTATTAATAAAAATAACAAGCTCTGTGTCAACTAAATGATCCTTAGAAACTTGAAAAAGATATTGTCAAGACACTGCTCGTAAACATCCATGACATGATAAATGCTATAACTCTGGTAATAATAATAATTAAAAAAAAAAAAGAGTGCACAATCAACAATCAATCTTGCTTTTATAATTGTTTACTAATTCTGAGTCAAATTTTCAAACATTTTGAGGAATCTTGGCAGCCGATAAGCCATAAAAGTTGAATGGCAGTGCTTAAGGTGATGGCAGGCTTCATTTATGTATTCAAGAATAAGTGGCATCCAAATAGATACAGTAGCATAACAGGGATAGATTTGATGACACCACGTCACCACAACTTTATGTGCAATTCGTCAAATCGTGATTTAAAAAATGAAAATAAATATCATCTAATCTCCAAAAAAACATGCAATAATAAAAAAAAATATAAATATAAATATGTATCTAGATCTGGAAATATCATCAGGAGAATTTAAAGATCGGAGGTTATAACAGCCACAAGACACGATTTTCTATAGGTGTAAGAGAGATGACTCTTAATACTCTGTCCGATGGAAAAAAAAAGAGATAGTCGTTCATACTTTTCTCCTGCGAAGATCATACCCTATATATAGTGTTAATCCTAATTCATTAATAGTCCATCAATGTTAACAGTATAAATTAAAGAGTTCTACGTATTATGAATTCACATCCAATAAATCCACGTCCAATAATACAAATTCACGATCAAAATTATAATTAAATCACTTAATCGGATTCGAACTAATGCGACATAATTGGATGTATTATGATAATCACGTATAAGTCCACTGTCAACAATCTCCCAACTTGACAATCCTAATAAGAAAAAAGAAAACCATAATTTTATGAGTATTCTATCTAGTGCCCAAGTTTTTTCTCAATTTCTTTAAAATCATTGCAAAGGTATATTTGTCTAGTTGAAATACATTTGTGAAAGGCAAATACTTGAATGTGTATGGTTTTTGGCTAGTATTCTTTCTTCTTATGCTTAAAGTAGTGAAAAAAAAAACATTTCTTTTGAATCTTGAAGCCTCTTGCTTTTCATGAACTAGACAATGGACTTGGGGTTTTTGGAATTATCAAAAAAAATTTGCAAAGATAAAATTTGAGACAAAATTGAAGAAAGTCTAAAGTTAAAAGATCCACAATGAAAATAATCCTTAGATATTCAAAATTGCTTGAGATAAACTGAAACATTCTGGTAGCTACAGGAAATACCTTAAATAAATAAACTTATCTCAGCAATAAATCTAGGAAAACTCAAAATTGCAAGGGTAAAAAAGAAGAAAATAACACCTAAAAATTTAAAAATGATAAAAATTCATACATAAATTTTACAGCTGTAAAAAGATA
>JBAMHZ010419334.1:0-11787 GCA_037177395.1 Alpinia galanga
TCCGATCAACAACTCAAATCTTTTTGTGTCGGTATAATTAGATTAATTTTCTGTTTGCTTATTGTATTTCATTGTTAAAAGAAAGGTAGTTTGTTACCTTTCCCTCTCTTTTGTAAAAGTGAATAACCTCTTAAATCGAAAGGTTTTGATTCTGAGGCTTTACTGATTTGCCTACCGAAGTAACTCTAGAAGAGTTACGGGCCTTGGAGTAGCAATCCAATGAGGGTTGTGAACCAAGTAAATTACTTGTGTCATTTAATATCTTTAATTTCCACTGTGCTAAAACTCTAAATTATAATTAGTTAAAAAGTAAATTTTAATTTATCAAGATTCATCCCCATTTCTCGATCGCAATGATCCAACAGCGGGCCCGAGCATTGCGCACCCTCGACCAAGCACTATACACCCTAGGCTGAGCACTGCGCACTCACGTGCTCTGCTTCTCGCTCGAGCACAACGCATGCCTGAGCACTTTGCACAGAAGAGGACTGCACATTGCTAAGGATTGTGCGTGCCAATGAGGACCGTGCGCGTGGCCGAGGACCGGCGCTTTCCAAGCAACGCGTGCACAGCCAAGGACCACACTTGTAGCAAAGCAACGCACGGGTGACTGAGCATCGCGCGCATGGCCCAAGCTCCTCTGTCTCAATCCAGAATGCCTCATCACACCTAGGATCACCTTGTGCAGTGGAACTTCGGATCCCAAGCATCTCTGCGTGCTCAGGAACAACTACATGCAGTGAAACACATGCATCAGAGCATGTCCCAAGCACCTCTACGTGCGTCGCTAACGTCTTGAGTCATCCAAGCACCTCTGTGCTTGTCCAAACGCAATGGGTGTCCTGAGCAGTCTTGCATGTGGCTGAGAACCACGCAAGACCGTGCACCTTTCTCATGCTCGCAATACGGAACACTGTTCATTGTCTTCGATGAAAACTACGTTCTGCGATCAACATCTATCTCTTGAGTTTTAACTCAAAAAATCATTGAATTCGAATTTGATTTTGCATTTAACCTAGCTTTAATACCAATGTTAAACTGATGTAAATATAAATTGAAATTATGAAATCATAAGTATACCTCAAATCGTAGATCCTGAAGTCGTGGGAATTGCACTATGTTCTTCTTGAATCTCTCGCAGTCGGAATGGAAATCACAAATGTTAATTCGAACTTCCATCGCAATGTCACAATGATGCAACCCTAAGTTCAGTGATATTTGTGATGATTATCTCTTGTTCTCCTCAACAAGAGATGAGAAGCTTTCTCCTTGCAATGTCTGCCTTCACGCATAACACTGCACAACACTCACACTTCTCACACGAAGTGAACCATCACTTAGCCAACCTCCTCATACTTCTTCACAAGCATATAAAGGAAGGAGAGGAGAAGATGAGATAATGGGGCCCTATGTGGGAATAACTTTCTGCCCCAACGTGGGCAAGAACTAACATTAATTTCTGAAGATTATTTTCAATTATTCAATTTCTCTGAAGCATAACCATACAAAGAGAAAAAAAATACATTTGGAGAATTCTCGTCATATATCACTTTCCATCTAGCAAATATTTGTCTTTTGCTTTCATTCTCACAATTTGACTAAAGCAAGTCTTCTTCCCTGTATCTGTCACAAACAATTACACTTGACTATTATATATATTCACACAAGAATCATAGATGATAGTTGAGGGTCTTCAACTCCTGTCTATGTCTATGAATGAATTCTTTCTTTGAAGCACATGACCACAAAAATTACTTTATGTATGACATTGAGGTAGAAGAGTCATGACAAGCCTTTGGCAACAGACTATTATGAACCAGGGGCGGATGTGCCAACATAGTCAAAACCGACTATAAAAAAGGCAAATGCTTGGAGGAAGAGGTAGATGAAATAATGGTTGTTCCCAAAGGTCATGTCATAGCACCCACAAAAGAAGAGGTAAGCCCCTGTTCCTAGCTCCAATAAGTGTACTCTGTATGCAATTGTCAAGTTGATTATGTTTGTTCTTGTTAGGAAAGAAGCTAGAAAAATAAAAATTGTTACTAATAGATTTACCGATTGTCAAATGTCATTCGTGGCTTCTTTGCTGATTTGATGGCCATTTTAAGTTTAGTAGTATCTCCTTGCTTCTCAGTGACCACCCACTCGTTCACTCTTCTTGCCTCTAACAAGCCAACAAAGGTCGCTTTTGTTCTGTGGAGAGACATGACATTCTCGAACAGGATCCAGAATACAATCAAGTGGAGAGATCTGCCATATAATCTATCAAATTGCTGAGTTTGGACAAGCAAGAAATTATCAGGAATTGAAAGGAAAATGGACTCAGACCTTGGTGTTCCGATACCATTGAGAAGAGTTATGATGGAGGGTATGTAGACAGCTCCCCACTTGGGTATTTGCACCTCAGGAACCAAGACTGTTGCCGGAATCACGATGCAGTAGAAGACAAAGGTTACTACGTGAGCAACCACCTTTCGGACAAAGAAGAAGCTGTAGATTACATGGAATTTCTTCCACCAAGTTACTTTCTGCATTCCACAAACAAGAGAATATTAACTTTAAGCAAATATAGAATTAGTGTGTACTCTGATATATAATTTGTGAGCTGACCTTGTTATTGATAATTTCAATGAACGTTTTCTTGAAAAGATTTGCTGGACCACAAGACCATCTATGTTGCTGATATCGGTAAGCCTTGAAGCTACTTGGTAGTTCATTTTTAACCTGAAATAATACAGCCAGAAGTTTCTTTCAGATATGAAACACTGTTGTTCGATATAATAAGTAAACAAACGCAACTATGGACCCCTAATAACTGTAATAAGAGATCACCTCGAGATCTCTAAGGAATAAAAACTTCCAGCCCTTGAGGCTAGCTCGGACCGCCAAATCCATGTCCTCAACCGTGGTTCGGTCTTTCCAACCGCCGGCTTCATTGAGAGCAGCAATCCTCCACACTCCGGCCGTTCCTGCATTTGAACTATATCTCAGTTCCTGCTTACAGAATTGAGTTTTCCTCGTTCATAAAATGAGAAGATTTAAATAGAAATTCTAAATATATCTATCTGAAATTTATTTTTACAGACTAAAGAGCAGCAACAGCTCACCATTGAAGCCAAAGAAAGCGAAAGTGGATGATCCCACTTCCTGCTCCACCGAGAAGTGGTAATCAAGAGACATCTCCTGCATTCTAGTCATTAAACATTCATCCGAATTCACTGCAAATTTCAAGTTAGAATTGGCATTAAACCAAACCGTTTTCTTTTTTATATGGAAAATTACGCGATTATGTTACAATCCAAACCATAGCCAGCGTTAATTAATGAAAAAGTATTTTCTCTTCACTAAATTATGGGAGATAAACCAACTTGCATACAAAGTTATTTGGATGTCTCAATCAATTTTTTGCCTCTATGGACTCAACAGAGTTGATATCCGACTGAGAGTTACAATCAAAGAGGCAAGGATTCTCCTAAGAAAAATTTGCTCACTCAATTATGACTGCTCTGTTATCTTGATTTATTTTCTATATGAGTTAGGCGTTTCAAAATACTGTATGACGGTCCATGGCATTGGAGTTGATGCGACAGCGGCAGTAAAATCTTAAGTTCCAGTGTCGGTGAATACTGGGGATAGATCTAGCTATTTGGTTGTGAAGGACCACTGTCAACATCAAAATAGTTACAGGAGGCTTCAAAATAATTATAGGAGGTTTCGAGCATTAACACTAGAAGAAATGTTTGGCGTAGAAGATGATAAATATTTCTAGAAAATCATATGCAATAATGACATGATCCAAAATCAAATTTTCATCTCCGGAACTACGATGAACTGACAGGGCACCATGCAATTTATCAAAACAATTTAATTCGAATTTCAACTACAGTATAATTACAAAAAAAAAATTCAAATAGAATATTAATCTTAGCCTGAACTATTAGATGGAAAATTTAAATATCTAATATCAATTTAAAAAAAATCAACATTTCATCTCATGAATACTTAATCGTTGAGAGCCAACAGAGCAGCGCTGCTTTTGAAGTAAAAACGCTTCTCTTTCAACACAAACTAATGATCGTTGCTCAACAGTTTGGAGCAGGCGTTGACGTGGCGTTTGTATGTTCTATTCCTCCGGTAAAACGGGTACGACTCTCGTGGTGGGCCAAGGCAGTCGGCCTCTCCGTCAAGTGTCGGTCGAGGCACGATGGACACGTTTGTCTATTCTATTCATCAGGTAATTTTTACGGGGAAGACTCTCGTGGTGGGCCAAGGCAGTCAAGTGTCGGTCGAGACACGATGGACGCCAAAACAAGGATGCATCACATGCAAATCTAACTATATATCACGACGATGGTAGGTAAGGTAGATCGGGTGCGACATAAAGACCGAGAAAAGCAGAGACTAATGCCAAAATTAATCGACGGTGATTGGCCATTCGATCATCCTCGCAATCGTACTCGACTCCATGCTTAAAGAGAAATCCCCAAAATGGCAACACTTTTAACGTGGAAGACATGAGACCCTACAACTGCACACTAATCATTCGAAGCGGTAGAGGGAGCGAGAAGTAACCGGCCATGAATATGATGATATACACCGACACTCACTTTTGACATAATGAAACACAGCAGAGGATCGAATTAACTTAAATTTGATGATCAATTATATTAATGACGGAATTAATCAAAGTGATTACCGTATTTCCAGCGAGCTTGGACTAGGCCAAGGTCGGGGTTGTGGAGGAGGAAGGGAACCGTGTGCCATAGGAAGTCGGGCTCCGGCTGGAAGTCGGCGTCGAAGATGGCAACGTAGTCGCAGTGTTTCACGTAGCTCCGCTCCATGCCTTCCTTGAGCGCGCCGGCCTTGTACCCGTTCCGGTTGTCCCTCACCTCGTACTTGATGTTTACGCCCTTGCTCGCCCACCTCTTGCACTCCATTTCCACCAAATCCTGCACGCGAACAACCGGCACATAGACCACTTACCAAACATCCTCATCCAATATAACTTCATACTTTTGATTGAAATCGTCAGAAAGGCACCCGGTGACCCTGAGTGGATGGAATTTGTTAGTACCTTGGTCACTGGATCGGTCGAGTCGTCGAGCACTTGGATTATAATCCGGTCCGACGGCCACGACAGGCCGCACGCAGCTCCGATGGAGAGTTGGTACACCTGCGCAGTTCAAATTGCTCGGAATTAATTTATTATTGCAGATGGAGTGAAGCGCATTAGGGAGGTTACATTTCACATTGACTGTCGTACCTCTTTCTCGTTGAACATGGGGATTTGGACGAGGACCATGGGATAGGCGGAGCTGCCGAGCTCGAGGTCGTCGCTCATGGGCTCCCACTTGTACTCCTTCTCCGGCCGGCGACCGTGGAGCTTGATGAAGGCGATGACAGCAGCCATGTAGACCTTCTCCGCCACCAGCATGATGGACATCGCCAGACAGAGGAAGACAGCGACGTGAAGAAAGGGCACGATTAGCGGCGGCTTGATCTGCCACCAAATTGTGGCTATCTGACCTGCGATGTCGTCGCGCGCTCCTTGGAACGATTCCGGCAGAAGCGGAGTCGAACTGAGCTTGTCCATCTTTACTGCAGCCGTTTCCTCTGCTTTGCCACCGCGCTCGAGAGCCGCACTCGAGAGTAAGTATATGTAAAGGTTCGAGCTCTTACCTTGCGTGTGGAAAAAGCTCCGTTGTCTTGGCTGTTAATAATTTAGATTTTTTTTCTTCTTATATGTGAATTCTGCTGTAAATCCTAAAGGCTGCGGGATTACGCAATGCAATGCGTTAGAGCCGAACTGTCAACCTGTCAGAGTTCTGTCCTTCACAAGTCGCAACGCACAGATTTAGGAGCAAGTGAAACGAAAAGAAGATAAGATTGTGACGGAGATAAGAAGAACTACAAACGTTTCATTTTGGTCTCTGTACCTTGCTCAGCACCATTAATGTAATGGATTAAGCGAAACAGAGATCCTCCTCTTCCCTTACTCTTTTGCTATTCCGGAGGTGGAAGAGAACAACAGTGTGGCAAATCCCTGAAGCTCCAAACGTAATGGGAGGAAGGATAGCTCATTAAATAAGCTTCAGTTAGTCGGACAAAAAATAATGAAACAGAGTCTATAATTACTACGTAAAAATAGAGTCTTGATCCGGCGGCCCCCATCAATTATCGAAGTCATTATTTCTATCTCCTTTTTAAAATGCTTCATCATTTCAATTAATCGTGGACGTGGCGCGCAGTAGAAAAGCAAACCACGGCAGCAACATTACTGCTGCACCGACGAACTCTAGTAAGCTTCAGGTGTATCTTCTGCCCGTGTCACACGTGTGACTCATGCGTCCCTCTCTATTGAGCTGGTGCAGTGCAGGTAAAGGAAACAGAAATAATAAAAAGAGAGAGAGAGACAGAGAAAGGAGGGCGATATGAACGGACAGACAGGCTTAGAAGGTTGTGAGATCTTCCATGGCTTTCCTCGTGGTTCTGGTTGGAGTGAGGAATATGGAGCTCGTGGTGGGGCCATATGCATGCTGGTTTGTCTAGGTTAATTTCTAAGAAAGAATTCTTGTAATACATACGGCATTTTCCTTGAGTTTTTTAAGGGAAAATCTTTCTAACAAGGATAGATTTAAGGGAGAGTTCAATGTAATTTTTTATTTGAAGAAAAGATTATTGGGAGTATTGAAAGTATAATTAAAATTCCATATTGATAAGACATGGAAAAGATCATCAGCTTATAAGATAAAAATATCTCCATTGGTACGAGTCCTTTTGGGTAAAGCCCAAAAATAAAAACCATGATAGCTTAGGTCCAAAGTGGATAATATCATACCATTGTAGATATCTTTATCTTACAAGCTCATGATATTTTCCATGTCTTATCAATGTGGGACTTTGATTGTACTCTCAATATTCCTAACAGATACCTCTCAGTAGATATTCATGTCTCGGCAAGAGACCTCTCGGCAGATATCTTCCTGTCTCAGTTCTCAACATGGGCGCTCCGGCTAATCGTGTTACGCTCTAGAAGCACATTCTAGTTGTTTATATTCAATTCAATATGCTCCTTATCTTCATACTTTATGTGGTATCCGACAGTAAAAGTTACCTACCATTTATGAGCATTCATAAGGTATTGCCCCCGGTAGCTGCTTGCTTGTAGCATTTATAGAGAGATATATCTCCTCACGAGGGGTGCATTAATGAAGATATGATGTTCTTTATTCTCTACCACTCCATGTGTTGTCAGAGCATCTCAACTGATTATTCTTTATAAATAAATGCGAAGAAAGAAGGAAAGGAGGTTCGATTCTAACTTTCTCAGTGATTAAGAGCTACATCATGTCTCATATTCTGACTTGAGCGTCGGAATGGTAGCGCCGGAGCATCTTTGGCGTCCCCTGCTGCTTTATTTCTAATATTTGTTTCAGATGCTCGGGTCGCGGTCAGCACCTTTCGAAGGCCTCTAGCTCGTTTTTCCTAGACCTCTGCTCCTGCTCATGTAATCGACCCGCTTTCGTCTCTCGAGTCTCGGCCAGCTACATGCACGGAAGCTCGAAATGCATAACTATATGTAAGCTCTGGATGTCGAGTTATAGGGAGAATTCGGGAGTCTAAATTGGCAAAAGTGTCGATGAAATCGCTATGAATGGATCGTAAATGAGCTTCATCATCCAAAGACCGCCCTCTCCTTGCAAAGTTGCTTCTACCATTAGTGGGATCGGCCAGAAGCTTCATTTCCACTTCTCTTCTCCGGTATCTCTTGACCGCTCTGAACTCTTCTAGTAAATCCAGTAACATTCAGAAATCTCCCTGGAGATGAATGGAAGATGGTGGGTTTGAGGTGGAGCCATGGCCACTGCAACAACCTTTGTTATGAATTTTGCATAGTTTGGCCTTTTCCTCGCCATGGCTGCATTTAACCATTATCTCAAAGCAAAGCACAAGTGTCTTTAAGTTCCCTTAGACGAAGAATGAATAGGGGGCAACTTTCTTTGTCCATTTATTTCATATCCATTTTCATGGTTTTTCTAGGGAATTTGGATGATCAGAAACTTTGGACAAGTTGTCGAAATCTTCTCAAACACTCGGTTTCGTAGCTCTATGACCCCCAAGACTTCTTTCAAGATAGTTGAAATCTTCATAACCCAAAACTAACTAGAGGAAACCGGTAGCGTGACGATGCTAGATTTCTAGGTTTAAGCTTTGTTGCCATTTTTATGAGATGCCAAGGAAGAGGAAAGTGGGAAGGCAACAAAAGAATAGGGTCACAATGAGATATGCAATTCAATGAGGAAAGTTAGATTTGGACGAGTTGAGTTGATCATCCGATTGAAATGTTAAGCTCAAGGTACTTGGTTTGAAGAGCCACTCGAAGAGTGCCTAATGGGTCACCCATGTGGCCAAACCATGTCATCGAACATGAGCAGGAAATGGCGATCTAATCTTGGTTGGTCTTGGCCTTGATTATCATGTCTAGGTATTTGACTTGCATATGACTGTTGTATGTATACAATCGTCGAAATCGATCAGCGATTCAGGTTAACGAATAGCATTAGTCTTAATAAACCACACATTTAACACTAATTCAAATGTAACTATTTGATGAACATGTCTAGAAAACATATGATCCAAACACTACATCTCCAAAAGGGTTGGCCTAATCTAGAACATCAGGTAACCCTAAAACCCTAAATGAGGTGAAATACTAAAAACATATTATGATGATAATAAAAAAAATACTTAAAACAAGTTATATCATTAAATTTTAATAGACTTATTTAGTGAGACCCTTTAGGACACAATCCATTTAACTTGAATCTAAAATTGCAAGTTTGGGGCTTGAGTCCAAACATTGCCATGTGCTTGACAGTGAGGATGCCACAAGCCCAATTCGACTTAGGGTATCTTGGCCAAGAGTTCTCGACTTCATCTAAGAGCACATCTAACTTGTTTAACCACCCCACCTTATCGTAGGTGGGTTACTTGTCGTCTCTTCTTTGAAGCCACCTTTTCTTCCTCACTTTGAATCAATCGAGAAATTATCATTACAAGAATACTTACACGAATACACAAAGCAAGATGAGCAATGAGGCCTTAGGAACACTCTAGTTGACTACTAGAAAACCCTAGTTCCTTCAAACAAATAGATATAGAAAAATCGATCGATCCCTCCAATCGATCGATCCCTCCAACCCTTGACGACTAAGGTCAAAAGATTGAATTGAAAGCCTTGGAAACTAAATAACATAAAGCCTTTCATCAAATATTATCTATGCAGTTGCTACAATCCCCCTTCTCATCTTTAATACTCTTCAAATGCTTTCTCAACCATCTGTATAAATGATAGCAAAGTGTCAGTGATTTTTGCATGCTCATATTCACAGCTCTTAAAACTCTTTTGTCTAAGGAATACCTCAACCTATGGGGATGAACAACTCCAACAAATTGAAATTAAAAAAAAAAAAAAAGGGATAACAATCACACACTTCATGCATTTTTAAAAAATAACAAATTATAAAGGACACTTTTAATTTTAAAAAAACAAAAGAACAGTACAAGTGCATGGATTTGCAGTACTATGCAATTCCATCTTGCTTCAAATCTTATTTTTCCAACGTAAACTTGTGCCCTTGGTCAAGGACAGAGGGTTTAGTAGGGGGAATTTTTTAAAAATAGGTTTGGAGAGAAAACTTATTACTAAAATAAGTATAAAAAAATATATTTTTTCTCAGACGATTCCTTCCACATTAAAATCGTCGACATCTGAAATATAAAAGAAATTATTTAAGAAAATTTTTTTTATCACTTATATTCTGTTGTGTGATTGTTAAACTATAGTGGTATTATCTACATCATTTTCCAGCCTCTTTGTTATCCTTATAATCGACTTCGTGTGAAACATTGTCATCAACTTTATATAATAAATTATTATATATTTATATAAAAAATTAAAAAAATCAACTTGTTTTATTAAAATTTTAATTAATTAGATTAATTTATAAAACTTATTTAAATAATTATTTAAAAAATCAATTAAATATTAAAAAAATTGCAGCAAAACAATAGCATGAATCCACTGTATTAATTTATTAATAATGTGGATGATATATTAATTGATTAATACTATGTATGATATATTAATTAATTTATATTGTGTGTAATTTTTTTAAAAATCATTATAAATTTATAAAATAAATAAATAATTAAATTATTTTATTAAAATTTTAATTAATAAGATTAATTTTAAAAATTATTTAAATAATAAATTAAATATTTAAAAAATGCACAAGAATCCCACTGCATTAGTCAAATACTATGCATTAATCTATTAATACAGTACATTAATTAAAATTGTCAACATATGTGGTATCGATTAAATATAATTTATAGCATATTTGATAAATGTATTTATATTTAGACATGATAAATTTTTTTACTAATAATATAAATATCGATCCTTCACATTAGACGTGATAATTTTAAATATATTTACTAAATCTTAGAATTTCTTATTTTTTATTAAAATTATTTACTAAATAACTTATAATATATTTAATAAATATAAATTAAATTATAATATATTTTTAAATATATTTTATAAACTTATTTTATTAATTATAAATTTAATAAAAAAAATTTAAAAGTTAAAAAATTTAATAAAAAACATTATCGGGATTTAAATCCCAATTTTTTTTAAAAAAATATCAAAATTTAAATCTCAAAGTAAATCTAATGAAAAAAAAATTTAAAAATAACATATACCAAAATTTAATATAAAAAATATAAATTTATCTTATTTATTAAAATTTTAATAAAATAATTTGATTTTTTAATTTTTTTATATAAATTTATAATGATTTAAAAAAAATCTGAAAAAAAAAACAGATCAGGATTCAAATTCCAGATCTGAAAAAAAAATCAAAAAAAAAAAATCAGATCCAAAATTTAAACTCCATATTGGAAAAAAAATAAAAAATTAAAAAAATCTAGATTTAGGATTTAAATCCAGAATCTAAAAAAAAATACATATATATATATATATATATAATTAAAAAAAATTGTACTGGGATTTAAATCCCGATAATTACCTTATCTCACCTATTTTGGGAATAATTTTTTTTTACTTATTTTCGTAATAAGTTTCTTACTCATGCTTATTTAGAAAAAATTCCCAGGAAAATGATCTTAACCAGCTCTCGAGCGTAGCTTAATGAAGCAGCGTGTTATGTGTCTTTAAAGTCCCATGATAAAAAGAAACCATTAAAATTTCGCTTAATTGTACCTGATTAAAGATATCATAATAATGAAATAGAGCAATTGCTACTCTCATGGCAAAAATACATCCAAATTATAATGGATGTATTATGCCATAAAATAAATTGTGATGTCATCGTTAACATACAACTGAAATGATATAAATTTTATTATATTTTTAAAAAATAAATTTTTAGATTGAGTATATATAGTGGTGAAATAAGTCTAGACAAAGATGATCCTTCTAGAGGACCACCGTGAATGATTAGATGTAGTAGTAAAATGACATCTCATTAAAATAGAGATTTATTTGGTTGTTGAAAAGTTGGGTCAACGCACCAAGTGTAGCTATATGCGAGGAAAATTAATAGAGAATTATTTAATCGTTACTTTTAGCAAGATTATGTGGAATTTTGGATACGTTAAAAAGTCTCAATTTTTAATCATGCGAGAACATTTAGGAGTGTAATAGAGATGACTTGTGAAATGTAAGGGGTTTGTGGGAGACCATGAAGCTTGTATATA
>JBAMHZ010419352.1:0-11785 GCA_037177395.1 Alpinia galanga
GATTTAGCTGGCACAAGCAAGAATTAAATATAATAACCAATCCTTTGCCTTTATTGATAATAGAATATGATACAAAAATGTCCCTAAGCAACCATTACATGATTGGCTCTAGGGCTATTACTAACAGGATCTACCCAGTTCTTCAGCTCTTCCCAAGTTAGCTTTGCCTGAGCTCTGTCCCAGATCTCTTCCCAAGCACCGTTCGCTCGAGCTTCATTTACTCGATCTTTGCTCGCCTAAGCATCTACTTCTCCAAGCACGTCTAACTTCAAGCACTCATTCACCCGAAAGTTTGGACTATTCACTTCATTTCAGTAGTATTATGGGGTCATCAAATCAATGTTCGCTAGATTCTTTCCTTTGCCCTTATTTTTTCCATTTATATTATACACTATTAGCCAAGTTCATTAAATTCATAATCAAATTTCATGGAGAGTCAATTTTATTTATTATTCTCTCATCCACTTCGGGAATTTTTGGGAGTCATTGATCGGGCTTATCCTTCCCTCGACTCGGCAGATTTTTCTATTCCCTTGTGTCTCAGATCGAGGCTTCATCGACAAAGTCGTCTATCATGACATCGTCTATTTCTTTTTGTCTCGGACCGAGGCATTCATCAGTAAAGTTGTCTATCATTGCGCTGTTTATTCCCTCGTATCTTGAACTGAGGTGTTTATTAGTAAAGTCACCTATCACGGTGCCATCTATTCCCTTTTGTCTTGGACTGAGATGTCTATCACCAAAGTCGTCAGCTCAGTGTCGTCTATTCCCTTAGCTCAGCTAAAACTTTCACTTGTAAAGTTGCTAGTTCGATGTATTATATTTAAAATCGCCAATTCAACATATTATATTCAAAATCGTTAGTTCAGCGTATTATATTATTCCATTAGTCTTGAACTAAGATGGCTTCCAGAGTTATTATCTCTCCTTCAATATCTCTTCAATATCTCTAGTCAACTCTATGTTTTTTTTTTTAATTATGTCCGACACAAGTCTTCATGGATGCGCCAACTCCTTTGCCGGATTCAGGACGACCGGCTTCATAATTTTATCTATATTATGTCCTACTTTCCTATTTTGTGGGGTTTTTTTGGCTACTATTAATACGGTGCCCTGTTTTGATGGGCTTTCAGGTTGGTGGGCCGCTGAAGGTGAAATAGATCCCCTTTCTGATTACTGTGTCAACAATACTCAATGGCCGTGCGTCGAGGGACAAAGTTACCACGGCCGTGGCCCGATCCAACTCAGCTAGTAATTTTCTCAATCCCTGTTTGTATAATTATCATAAACATTTTCAAAGTAGCACACTCATACTTTTGGAATATAAATAAATAAACCATGATTAATTCCCCCCCAGCAATTACAATTATGGCCAAGCCGGGCAAGCTCTCGGGTTGGACCTCCTCAGCGAGCCGGACTTGGTCGCTACTGACGCATTGGTCTCCTTTAAAACGGCCATTTGGTTCTGGATGACCAGGCAGTGGAATAGACCCTCAGCCCACGATGTGATAACTGGACGATGGATACCGTCCGATGCCGATCTACAGGCTGGAAGATTTCCCGGATACGGGGTCATCACCAACATCATTAATGGAGGTATCGAGTGCGGCCGCGGTTTCAATCACGCGGTTAAGAACCGGATTGAATACTATGAGAGATACTGCCGCATGCTAGGGGTCAGCTACGGCAATAATCTAGACTGCTATAATCAGGCACCTTTTGGTGTCAGCCACGCGGAGCTTCAACAATTGCAGACTGTTTAAAACTGGATCGCCAGACATATATCGTAATGAATAAATCTGCGCTGTGGCGTATGTCGGGGTTTTTATGCTAGCTGTCTAATGCTGTGATAAATGTGTGAATTAGTATATTTTATGCTTGCATCAAATCTGTCTTGGATCAAAATTCTTCTTACAGAAAAAGTCTTTTTAAATCGAAGATCAACTCCTCCCCGTAAGAGTATTTTAAATTGTGGAGTTGCTCTTGCCTAATAGGCCCAACTTGCACACCTCCATCGGCGGTGGTGCCTCCCACCTCGCCGTCCTCTTTCGCATCGTTTCTAACTCGACCACGCACGCGGCCATGTCCATCGCCGCCATCTTCCTCCGCTCAGCCGCCACCTCCGGCCCCGCGACCCTATCGTAGATTCTTTCCCACCCCTCCGCCCACCCGTCGGTCCCGTTGCACACCGCCAGGCTGTCGTTGTGCCACTCGGTCCAGCTCCACTCCTCGTCGAGTCCCCTCATCACCTCCTCGGCGCACTGGCCGGTGCATGCCGCTTCGCAGGGCCTGCACTTCGCCCCGCTCAGCGGCCCCGGGTTCCCCATCGACACCACCGGCACGCCATATTGCCCTGGTGGGTACCTGTACCTCCGTTCGCTTAGCACGCAGAAAGGGACGCGCACCTCCTCCCACGTCACGTTCTCCATCGCCAGCTGCGCCAGAAACGCCGACTCCGAGTTGAGCCGCCGGTACCCAGCAGCGTAAAGACGGGGGATGAGGGAGAAGCGGGAGAGCGCGACCTCGGAGGCGGCGCGGTCGCCGACGCCCAGGCGGTCATTGAGGCCGCCGTACCGGGAGCCAGCGGGAACCACGTAGGTTCCGCGCTTGAAGACGGCGGCGTGGTTGAGGGCGGCAGACCAGTACCCGTCGAAGCGGGTACGCAGGATCCAATCGTAAGAAAAGTTACCTTCGATTTCGTGCAGCTTGATCATCCGCATGCACCCTTCCACCAGATTGAAGTACTGCAACAGTCCCTGCGGCATAAATCAGAAAATGATTTATAGCTATAAATATATATATAATTTATGTGCACTGAAGTAGTTAATGATAATTAATCGTCACAACATCCCCCCCCTGATGATCATAATAGTCTTCCTAATTATTCCTCGAGTTATGATTAACTGAGATCCATTCAACAGTCTCAACCCAGATCCCGTATAAAATTATAATTATATTCGAACACATAGTTAAGAAAATTACATTTTAATACATCTATTTTATCGACTTTGTCAAGCCAAAAGGTCGATTCAAACTTTTTAAGACTTAACAAAGTCAACAGGGAGCGCTAAAACGGGCAAAATGTAACATCCAAAAGTTCGAAGTGTAAACTGTAAACATATAAAAGTAGCCATTTTCTCGAACGATAACGGGGAATGAATTACCTGGATGCCGTTGGGGGAGCCCCTGGAGGTGAGAACGCCCTCTTCCATCGTGGTGACCGGAATATTCTGCGGCCGGAAGATTCGTACGGCGGCGATCCTGGCCGCGGCCTTGAGCAGTGACAGCTTGTACGTGTCCTGGTCGAGCGGGCTGTGGAGGAAGAGCTCCGCGTTGGGGAGCTCCTTGAGCACGTGCCGCACAATCGAGGGGCCCGTCAGTTCGAACCGGCGCGCGCCGCCTACGAGGCAGATCGCAATACGGCTCCCCTCGATCACTTGCCGCGAGTCTCTCGATCGGCTGCGATCTACGCATCCAAAGCCGTCGATGTAACCGATATGATTAGCCGATGAGAGGAAGAAAGCCGGGGTCCTGCCGGCACCGTAGGCCACGAGGGCGACGAGGAAGACTAGAACTGCGACGACGAGAACCTGCAAAAGCTGCCTGTCCAACCACTTGGTGGAGGAGGAGGAGGCGATGGCGGCGGTGACGCCGGTTGAGGGCGGATGGAGC
Organism: Alpinia galanga; assembly: GCA_037177395.1. NCBI lineage: Eukaryota > Viridiplantae > Streptophyta > Magnoliopsida > Zingiberales > Zingiberaceae > Alpinia > Alpinia galanga. Next base: position 3,673 of record JBAMHZ010419352.1, read on the forward strand.
CGTTGACGGCGCCGTTCTTCATGTCGTCGGATGGTTTCTTCTTCCACCATGGAATTGGAAACAGCGCGAGAGATCGTGACGGGGTGAAATAGAGAACTGTGTGTCAAATTACCAATATGATCTCTAACACGCCAAAAGCCGACTGGACAATTGCAGGGCTTTATGGGAAGAAATGATGGGATGGGTCTAGAAACTGAAATCGGAGTGGCCTCATCGTGGTCAAACGATTGATTATTCAGGTAGGAGTTGGGCACGAACATTGGTTGGGACCGGAGGCTTGGGTTGGCGCTTGACGTAGAAGAGTCGTTCGCCGTAAACGGATTGTTAGTTGGACTTTTATCCTTGCCCTGAAATGAGTAATGTTTTGCAAACACAAGATTTTTTAAAAAAAATCATAATCCCTTTGCCCAGGGAACTTCCGTGGATGAATTGTCCATCTTCAAAATTTAATCGAATTAAAAAAATTAAAATATCTAAATTATAAAAAATTAAAAATTAAAATAAACCTGATGCAACGGCGAAGCATCGAGCGTCTCTATATTTTTTCAAATATTTTTTATTCAATCTTCAATTATAACGTTCTGTAAGAATTTTTTTTTCAATGAAATAATACATTTTAGAATACTGAATTGTTGGACTATCTATTATGAATATTTTTCTTTATTTTGATGATCAATATAAAAAAATTTGATGAAGCAAAATGGATCGCTCTCCAAATTATTTGATCCATCAATTAAAAAAATTATAATAATTAATAAATGCGAAAACAACCAAGACGCCGGATTTTACCCGTGCTAATTTGTCAGAGAAAGGAGGAGTTTGTGCGAACAAAAAAACGGCAACAGTGAAACAGCAATTGTCGAAACCTTATTAAGCTAAAAGCTATTGCCTTGCACTGTCATTTTTTGGCTGAAGAACTACAAAGAAAGATTGAGAAGATGAAAATAAGATATTGATGGAAATTAAACCCTCTATTCGATCCAATGTCGAATCGCTGATAAGGAGGTTTAAGTCCCATCAATTCTTACTTTCATCTTTCAACATCGAGCCAAGTGGAATTTTGCAGAGTGATAATAAAGGTAAGGTGGTGGAAGAACTCGGACTACTGGGGAAGAGTGCAACTGGTTCATAATTCCCTTCCATTCTCACAAGAATCTACTTCAAGAGAGAGTTTAGTGATACTTGGAAAATGAACCAGAAGAGTCTGCTACTTATAGTGGCATCTACCAGTGTCCAAAGCAAGGTCATTCAAATTGTGTGGCAGTCCCCATGCATGCTGAATGTTCTCTGACTGCTGCTTCGTTGCTCCAAAATCACACAAATGAAATGAAGATTAAGAACACGAAATGTGTCTCTCCAGTTGAATGCCTTGTAGCATGCATCAAGCATTTCAGACATGCATCTTTACTGTGAATAAAAATGCATATGCTTTCATCGCTAAACCATCAGTTAGCCATAGACCTTAAACAGACATGACCATAAACACTGTAGCTGATTAGCTTAAGATCAATAATTAATCCGGACTGAAATTTGAATAGATGTTCAATATGATACATATAAAAAAAATTACTATTAAATTTGAATGAAAACCTACCCACTTTTGCATACCCTCGCCTCTTTCTCTCTACCACTGCTTGAGATGAATTGATTTGAAGAAACTGCAGATTTTCTGCCTAATTCATTAGAAGATTGAAAGTCACTAGAAGTATCTTTCACTCTCAACGATGAAAAATAAGACGATCAAAGACAGCAGTAGTCGTATAAATTTTGACTGTGCAGTTTAAAGAAACTATATATATTCCCAACTTAGAAAAAAATCTAAAACCCATACCCACGCATTTTAAATAAATCCAGACGGCAGCATTTTGACCAATTAGCAAACGGGTGCCGTGGCCCCCGAGACATTACGAAAACGAATACGAGCGAGGAGGCCGGAGATATAATCATATTAATTTACTTTCTACAGAAAAAAATATTATTATTTTTATATCACAATTATAAATTATATTCTCTTTTCTATATCTTTTCCTTAGCGTCCTTTCCATATTAAATATCTAGAAATCAAGATCCAACCTGGAGGCTTCCCGTTTCCAATCCCAACCTCAGAACCCGACTCCACCACCACCGCCTCCCTTTCTCTTTTCCTTTTCCCCTGTATCTTCTAAGCCTCATCTTCTTCTTAAATCACTTCGGCTTCTCGCTATTCCATCTGCTCTGTCCTTCTTCTTCATCTTCTTCAAGGTATTTTGGTTAATTGATTTTAAAGTTGGAATATTTATTTTTGTTTTGAGGGAGGATGAGGTACCGTGCTCGATTTCTTTTTTTTTTTGACATCGTTTTGTCTCTGTGTGCGTAGATCTAACGATCCGGAAGGGAATAGACCGGAGGATGGCGGAGGAGCATCAACTACAGGAGAGCCACCGCCCCTGCGCCAACAACTGCGGCTTCTTTGGCAGCCCCGCGACGATGAACCTCTGCTCCAAGTGCTACCGCGATCGCCGCCTCAAGGAGGAGCAGCCGCAGGCTCCCGCCGCCGGTAAGAGCTCCCTCCCCTTTCCCGTCTCCTCCTCGTCGTCCCTCGTCGCCGCGGCAGAGGTAACGGGTCCCTCCGCCGTGACCGCCTCCCCGGCCACTTTGTTCTCTTTGGCGGACGCGGTGGAGGATGATGCGGAGGCTCCGGAAGAGAAAAAGGCGAAGGCGGTGGTGGCGGGGCCGAACCGCTGCGCGAGTTGCCGGAAGCGGGTGGGGCTGACGGGATTCCAGTGCCGGTGCGGCGCTACCTTTTGCGCCGCTCACCGACTGGCGGAGCAGCACGGCTGCGCCTTTGATTTCAAGGCGGCCGGCCGTGAGGCGATCGCCCGCGCCAACCCCGTCGTCAGGGCCGACAAACTTCAAAAGATCTAAAATGGTTTCTTCCACTGCCCCTGCCTGCCGATCAACGGCTCCGATGTCGCCGTCGTTGGTTTCCTTTCTCTGGTGGTCTTGTGCTGTGATTTCCTTTTTCTTTTTTATTTTTTTCTTATTGTTTTAGTGGGAGGCGAGGTTGAATTGATGATCAGATCTGGTAAAGTATTATTATTATTATTATTATTATTATTATTAGATTTTTAATTTATCGACATCGAATTATGAAATTAAATCATAACCGCAATGTTAATGCGAATAATGATAATAAGTGCGGCAGCAAATGGACGTCCTGGCCATAGTAAATGCTGCAGCAACCGGTCGTCCTCGTTTGTCGCCTTTTCCCAACTGGCGAGTGGTGGTCTCGAGTTCGAGTTAGGAGTTGCCATTAGTATTCTGAAAAATTAAACCCAACAATCCACTAATTTATTTGAGCCACCTGGGCATGTAGCCATGTGCAAATAAATGCACAAGTTAAATACATCAATGCTAATAACGCACGCTCTTATTCAAGACTTAGGTGGCGTTTGATTTGAGTGTATGAATAAGAATGAGTTTAGCTATTCAATTTTGCTTGTTGGTTTCTAAGCTGAGATTAAATATGATTGTCAATAATATTATTTAATTCGGTAGGCGATTAGCAATTGACAGATGGCAATGGCAGCTGATGATTGGTGACCGAAAGCGGCTGTTTGATGTTATGCACTTTAACAAATATTTTCATGCAAATAAAAACCTTTGAGCACTTGTTCATAGGAGATTCAAGAATATTTTTCATGAAATTTAAGTGTCCAACAGCTTTCAAAGAGCTTTTAATTAAGTTTATAATAGTCGAAGTTTTTGCTTATAATGAGGAAGAAAAGAAACTCCATGTTGCTTGAAAGAAAGAAGAAAAAAAATCTCTCTTCCTGCTTTGATTTCTCACTCAAGTTGTGTGGTCCAATCCTAACCTCTTATATACAATAGTTCACATCTTTTGCTTGGATATTTCCTTTACATTCAGCCAACCTTATCCTTGGGCATTAAATAGCTCAAGTTGGCAGAGTGGAATATATTTAAACGTCTCTGGCCTCACTGAACTTTAGATGTGGGACTCAAATTCCTCCAACGATCTCAAAAGATGCAAAACTCTAATTTTTTTTCCTTCTTTTTCTTTCTTCCCATATTTGGTAAAGGTTAAGAAAGAAAACACCTCATCAGCTGCAGAGCTCTGTTTATTCATTCAAAACAAAGACACCTCCCAAGAATCACCATGCCTGCGCATTCATATCCAGTTGTTGTACACCAGTGCTAAGTTGGGGGTGAAAAAATTCAACTATATTTGACAAATTTTGGTGCTTAACCATTCCAGGTGTTTATCATTAACAAAAAAAATCAAAGATCATTTAAACAATATCAAAGAATTTTTGGGGAAATGTTCAGGCACCTTCACTGTCAATCGCAATATGCTTTCTTGACTTGACCTAATGCTGTGTTTTCTCAACTTGATGGTAGCAATCTGGTATCTGTCATAAACATAAACTCCTATTCATTTTGTCGTTGATCTAATGCTGCAGCCTTTGGACCACTCGTCTAACCTTTTCCTGTGCTGAGCATTCATTCTGAGCAAAGGACGCTTTTGGCTTATCGTCTTCTCAGCATCTTTCCAGCTTTCAGCTACTCCTAACTCAACAAGGAGTGCGCACATAACACACACACTCCTGCCATGGCCTGTTGTCGAGCGACCGCAAGCAAGAATGAAGTGGTTAAATTAATAACACAAACATGAGCATTTTTCCAAACAAAACAAAATTGCAACATTTATGTAAGTGATCAGCACGAGAATTCGCATATAGGAAAACTAATTTTTCAAATTCAGGCATTGCAATGGATGAAAGAATAGTTGCATCACTAGTTTCCATCAATGGATGAAAAATTGTGTGTTACCAGTCTCAACCTCTGACCCTGACTATAAAAGCGATTACCACTTGCAATTTTTTTTTCTTCTTCTTTACTTCCATCCCTCCAACGCAAACAAGATATAGAAGTACTATTTGAATCTCTTTTTCTTCGTTTTCCATCCTCTAGGGTTCGATTATTTGGATGGAAGATATGAAAAAGAGGAGCAAGGGTCGATCATTTGGTTGGAAGATATGAAAAAGAGGAGCAAGGGTGAGTAAATGCAGCATTAACTGCACTTATTGCCTGCTTTAGTTGACAATAACTCAACATTGCAAAGTAACTAAATGAAAAGGGATGCAGTAACTAACCATTTGCACAATGAATGTAAACTGGTTTCTTTTCAGACCTTTTGGGAAAGCCCAACGGACAGCATGTTCAATTTGTGTAGGATCGGGGGATCTGGAGTCCCATAAAAGGAATGCAAAGATAAGATTCTGCAGGAACCAAGTAGCTCCTCGGTAATTCGCACGTGCAATCGATCACCACAGGGTCACCGGGAGGCAAACGACTCGATGAGATAGTCCCTCGAAATTTCATCGTACAGTGACTCTCTTCTCTTCCTTCATATACTTAGTGGGCCTTCAGTTCTTGATTATTTATTTAAAATTATTAACAAAAACTTTATTTATTTAGAATTTAAGTGATTATCAAATCATGATAAATATCTGACACGTCAATCACTGTCGCCGTTGCCCGTCGATCGCTGGCCGTTGGCCGTTAGACACTGGCCGCCGTTGACCGCCGCCGGCCATCACCGGTTCTTAGCCGTCGATCGTCGACTGCCGGTCGCCGGCCACCGTCGGTCGCTTCCAATCATCAATGGCTGCTGTTGGTCGCCACCGTCGATCACTTTCAATCGTCGATTATTGCTGTCGGTCATCATTGGTCGCCGCCGTCAGTCGTCGTCGATCGCCGATCGCCGATCATAAGAGTTAGTCGTCGATTGATTATCATTAATTGTTACTGTTAATCATTAATCATCGTCATCAGTCATCGATCATTAATCATCACCGTCGATCATCGACTAATCAATCCACACGACAATAAATAAATATATTTTAGAGTAAATGAAATCTTACAGTATAATTTAAAACTTCAAAACAAATAAATTTTTATCCTATTACTTAGGATTGAATCAAATAACGTAAATTATATTTCATTTTCTATAATTTTAATTATACGATTATCTAACAATCACACAATTAAAATTATAGATGACCATTCTGAATCGAACACATCCTAACTGATACTGGGCAAAAAAGAAACTTGGACCAAAGAGGGAAGCTCCCGTGAGAGCTCTTTCCCAGGATCAATGGCAAATTTATAGCCGGATGAGATGCAATGGAGACTGTGTACCCAACCAAAGCACCCAGTAGAAGGGGTGCTGCGTTGTAAGTTCTGTTGGATTTCTTGAGGTAAATAGAAGCCGAGAAAAGAATTGTTGACAAAAGCATCCCATAACCTTTGATATCCCCATTTCCTTTGCCAAGCAACAAACTATTGTATTTTTACCTAACCAAAACTGAGGCTGTGTGATTAAGGAAAACAGTCTCGTAGAATTAGGAAAGAGACCTTTTTACTGGTAAAAATAACAGGAAAATGAAATCACGAAACCAGTTTATCATAGAAAATTTCCACTGGATAAGGTTTCTATTGGTGCAATCTTGCTCAAACTATTAATTATTTTTAATGTTTGTATAATCAATTTTAAGTTAGATAATATTAGTGATCTAATATGAATATTTGAATAACAGATAAAAATAAAAGTCTAAGTTTGAAGATTTGACAAGGAAAGTCCAAGACTGTTACCTCTTAATTATTTTTGCAACTTCTATTTAGTCCAAGATTTCTTAAGTATTGCTGCGTTGTAGAAAAATACTATTAATTATTTTTAATGTTTGTATAATCAATTTGACAGATAAAAATATCAGTCGACTATTTTTGAGGTATAATAGTCGACTGATAAGTGCACTAGTATGAAAGTTGGCTGTGGACTTAAACAGATCCACAGATGATTTACCAGTCGATTGACTTGCAGGTCAGTCGATTGGTTATTGGTCCAGTCGACTGATATAATAACGGTGAATTTACAAGGTTTAAAAATTCTAAAAATCACGGCTGTCAAAAGCTATTGGCTGTAGCCAACGACATTATCAGTCGACTGGTGTGCTATATCAATCGACTGTTTGAAGATAATTTTATTAATCTCAAGGTTAGCTCTCTAAATCTATAAAAAGAAAAGAAAGTCAGGGCTAGAGAATGTTAAGGAATTTATATGCATAACAAGCAAAGTAGAAATGCACAAAATGTTCCAACGGAGGAAAAGATGCACATGTATACATGACATAAACAATCATAAGATCCAAAAAATTGCTGGAGTTTCTGAAACTAAAAGAGTTTCAAAAAAAGATTTTTCATAACAGAAGGAAAGAAGCAGAGAGCTCTTGAAGCACATGAAAATTTGCATCGAGAATCTCAAATTGAGAGAGTTCTTTTTTGCCCCTCTCTGGATGAATTCAACTTCTCTTTATAATACATTTATCGTATTGCTTCATCAATTTTGTCCCAATCTTCTAAGTGATTTAAAGGTTCAAATTTAGTACAAAGCCTAATTCAGTGTTCTCCTTCTGCAAACTGGTGTATGGGGTGATTTTGATTGCCCAGGTGATCTAAAGACCCAAATACAAATGGGATGGATGAAGCAGATCAAAGTGGATCGTGCAAACTTCACTCAAATTCAATTGAATTCGCACAATGTAGCAAGCCTAATCTTTCCATCCAATGTCAGTGTTCTTTCTCTGTAAATGAAGCTCCAACCACCAAATTTATGCACCCCAATTGACAAACTCTGGTAACCTTATTTCCAAGTCCAGTGAACAGTGACTCTTCCTCAGGAGTGAAAGTCGTAGAAGGGAGGGATAATGATTTCATCGTACCACAGTTACTACACCGAAACTTATTTGCACATCATTAGTAGGGAGAAATTAACCCTAAGAAACATGACTCCTCGAAATTGCTAAAACTAATAATCACTTCAACCCTCCAAGAACTAACTTTCAGCAGTGGTTGATGTTAGTTGTAGCCCTAGAACCAATCATGTGATGGTTGATTAGGGACATTTTTGTATCATATTCTATTATCAATAAAGGCAAAGGATTGGTTATTATATTAATTCATGCTTGTGCCAGCTAAAATCAAATATAATAATGCCCTTGAATAGTAGGTTCTTATCTACAGTATATCAATTGGTAGAATTGATTATGAGAAG
>JBAMHZ010419362.1:0-24034 GCA_037177395.1 Alpinia galanga
TATTACACTATATTATACTTTAAAACCTTCAAACAAATAAGTTTTTATTGAATTACTTAGAATTGAACCAAACAACCAAGTTATGTTTTATTCCCTATAACTTTGGTTATGCAATTACCTAGTAATCACATAATCAAAGTTATATATTATAACTTGAACCAAACGCACCCTAAGGGATCAGATGGTAGATGATGTTAGTGTTCATGGGTGCTCACATAAAAGTTGTATAGGAGATCATTCCTATATATATATATATATATTAAATAATTTATTCATGAATACTTTCAATATTACTATCCGATTAGGTGAGTACTATAATCTAATACTTGAACGATTGGACAATAAACAATAGATCCAGATGTTGACAAATACTTTTATATATCTAAAGAAACGATAAAATATAATAAAGAAGTTATAATATATTTGTTACTCGACCATTCTGGAAGGTCTGAGGACTCTGAGCGTCGTGAGCGCAGTAAAAGGTCTTGACTTTTCTAGAAATTAAAAACAAAAGCTCACAGTGTTTAATAGCTCGTATATTTTTCTGTAATGATTTAAAAAATAAATAAATAAATAAGCTTATATTAATTTATAAATAAATTTACTTCACTTATATATGTATATTTTAAATTGTATATGTAAGTATATATAGATATAATAAGTATATTTGTAAATTTCATACTAATTACTTTCATAATCATATCGACATTTGCATTAAATTTTAGATATGACAACGGCTTTTTTTAAACTTGATAAAAGAAATAAATTCTATAATTTTTTTTAATAAGATAAATTGATGCAAAAAATTTTAATAAGATAAATGAACAGATTGAAAGTTGTGAGACCTACGTACGGCTTAATTGATTAATTGGACACGTGTCCAGCCAGCCAAACTAGCATCCCCAGTCGTGTTCGCCTATTTCCCGTCCCCACACCGGGCCCCACTCCAAGCCCCAATTCCTCTCGCTCTATTTAATGGTGTCATCCTCTTCGATGCCACTTCTTCCACCGAGAAACCTCCATTGTTCGACCGCCTGATTAGCTCAGCCGACAGATCCAATGGAAGTGATGGTGGTGGAGACCCCGCCGGAGTTTCTCTCCCACATCGCACGGAGCTACAGCGATTGCAATCGCCGCCGATCCGGAGACTCCCCCCTCGTCCGCTTTCAAACAAGCTGCTCCTCCTCCCTCCACCGCCTCCTCGTCCACTCCGCCGCCGAATGCTCCGACGACGAAATTTGCAGGCTCATCGCCGACCTTAACTCGCCCTCCCTCGAATCCAAGCTCCTCGCCGCAACGGAGCTCCGCTTCCTCGCCAAGCACAGCCCCGATAACCGCATCCGCATCGCCCGCGCCGGCGCCGTCGCTCCCCTCGTCGCCCTCCTCTCCCACCCCGATCCTCAGCTCCAGGAGCAAGGCGTCATTGCTATTTTCAACCTTTCACTATGCGATGAGAATAAATCCGCCATCGCCGGCGCCGGCGCCATTCGCCACCTCGTCTTCGCCCTCCGCTTCGGTACCCCCGCAGCCCGCGAGAACTCCGCTTGCGCCCTCCTCCGCCTCGCCCAGCGCGACGACCTCCGCGCCGCCATCGGCTGTTCAGGTGCCATCCCAGCCCTCGTCTCCCTCCTAGAGACCGGTGGACCGCGCGGGAAGAAGGACGCCGCCACCGCCCTCTTCGCCCTCCTGGCGGCGAAGGAGAACAGGGCCCGGGCAGTGGAGGCCGGGGCGGTGCGCCCCCTGCTGGATCTGATGGCCGATCCGGAGTCTGGGATGGTGGACAAGGCGGCATACGTGCTCCACCAGGTGTTATCGTTGCAGGAGGGTCGTAGGGCAGCGGTGGCAGAGGGCGGCGTACCTGTGCTCGTGGAGATGGTGGAGGTCGGGACCCGCCGGCAGAAGGAGATATCGATGCTATCGCTTCTCGAAATCTGCAAGGAGGGCGCTGCGTACCGAAGGATGGTAGTCCGCGAGGGCGGTATTCCGCCGGTGGTGGCTCTTGCTCAGTCCGCCTCGGAGAAGACGAAGGCGAAGGTAACCTCACCTCCGATCTAAAGCGGTGCTCCGACTCGAACGGATACATTATTTCCTTTAACGGACAATTACTGAAAAATTAAATTTATTTTTTCAAATATTTGTACAGGCGGAGGCGTTGATAGCGCTATTACGGCAACCGACCGCACCACTTTCATAGTTCAGGAGGACCGACACGTGTCGGCAGAAGGTGGGTAAATAGTTACTTTCGGCCGCTGCATCCGCTGTCAACAGGAGGTGATGATGTCGGCACTTCTTCTTCTTCTTTTTATTTTTTTTTAAATCCTTTTTGTGAAAATGGTCGGGTTTTTATTATATTGTGCTCAGAAACTTGATTTTTTGTTTTAAAAAAAAGAAATACTTGTCTTTTGTTAATATTCAGTAGGTTGTGCTGGTCTTGTGAATGTCCAGGGTGGGACGTTAACGATGCAAGTTGTATTGTGCTAAATTGCTAATGCACTTGATCTATGAGTACAAATGATTTAATTTGCTCTCTCTCAATCCGCTGCGAAACTCATACACTTTTAATATGAATGAAATATATTCATTTTATTATATATATATATATCAACTATTAGGAGTTTTGAATCCTTCGGTAGTCTCAAGTGCCCCATTTTTGTTTTTTTAAAAAGCTAATTAATTGTCAATAAGACAAACAAAATCAATAGAGGATACGCCTTTTGGCTCGATTCATAATTATTTATGACTCGTAGAATTAATATGCAATATGCAAACAATCACATCATTTCCTTTTAATTTATAGTATTTTGGTTGTTACATGTCTATTTGGTGGAATAAATCATGTAAATAAAAAAAAGAATGTAATTTTTAAAAAATATAAATGTATAATTAATTGTCATAGTCTACATGGGAAAATTATAAAGGAAAGACAATATTCATGCCGACAACCAAATCAACGCATCAAGAAAAAAAAATAAAATCAAGCTCCTCGCTTGTTTCCTCCTACAATCTAATTAAACAACGATATGAATAAGTAAATTGGAATTAGGTGCCACATCTAAATCTAATCCAAATCTCTAAGATTTTTTGTTTGTTTTAATTTAATTTTCTTGCTTTGCACCTATTATATCATTATTATGCGAATGTATAAGAATTAATGGGGATGTGAATATTGTGGTTTAGGTGGGTGTTGGGTGTGATGTTGTCGAACGTTTAATATGGATGGACGCCAACAACCAAGTGTCTCTAAAAGTTAAGACGTTTGTTTGTTGAGGGTGATTTGATAACTATATTTGTTTTTGTTAATAAAATTTAGGAGTGTATCAATTAATTATATTAGCTAAAAAAATTATATTTTTATGGATGTGATGCAACGATAAAATACTCATAAAATTAATAAAAAAGAATTAATTTTAAATGAGATGAACACTAAATTTTTTTGTTGCAGTTCAGTGCCTTAAATCACGTTTTAGAGAGGCATTATTGTCTTTACCTATCAATCATCTATCGAACCAAGTAGATGTATCTTATCTTCACACAGCATGCAGAAACCGAGATCTTTATGGGGAGTTGACCCTCTTGATTATGAGATTTCATTGTCTTAATGTAGAAGACAAGATTTAGTGTATCTATCAAAATCAAATCTAGTCCTCGTTTGACTGAAACAAATACAAGGAAGAAGAAGAGAGGAGAATTCACTGAAAGGCCGTGAGTGAAGAACTTCACAGACATCTCGTGAAGTCGATCCTCGATCCACCTCTTCCATGTCTGAATGCTACTTGACAGCGTTGACTCCTTTGAGTATGAAAAGTAACCTTTATCTTAAGTTGGGACCAATGAACTGGTGAAGGGTCAACGTAGTTTATAAAAACAGGGGGAAAAAAAAACAGTGCATGGGAATCAACAGATTTATCCACTCAATGCGTTTTCAGCAAGATCACGATGCACTGCACCTGCCATTTCCGACGACGAACTCAAAAAGTAGAATATTATCTTTATAATATTAATTTGTTTTATCTGAAAAGTTTTCTAAATCTATTTCAGAGCCAGTGGCTTGAGCAACACGAAGAACTTGGAAAGTGGCAGCGTCGTCAAGGAATTATGATGCCGTAAGAATTTCTACGATCATAAGACGCTGGAAAAGGAAACAGCGTTAACGGGACGCGCTTTCTTTCGATTTCCGACCTTCCGCTTTCTATATATTAGCTGTAAACCTTCCAATCAAATCGTCGTCATTTGTCAATTTCCACAAATGAAACGGTGCTTCGGTTGGTGCTCCGCCGGCGGCGGCAGAGAAGGAGGAGGAGGCTGTGTGGAAAGCGGAGACGGGCTTCTTTGGCATACTGACCTCAAGCCGCACTCCTCCGGCGACTTCTCCATTGCCGTTGTCCAGGCCAACGACTCGCTCGAGGACCAGGGGCAGGTGCTTGCCTCATCCTCCGCCACCTACTTCGGCGTCTTCGACGGCCACGGCGGCCCGGAGGCCTCCCGCTTCGTCAACGCCCGCCTCTTCGCCCACCTCCACGGTATCGACGCTTTGGTTCTTCTCTTCAATGGTTCAATCATGTTTTTTTTTATCAGTAGGACTCATCACGTAGTTCTTCGCAGACTTCGCGTCGGAGCAAGGAGGCCTCTCCGTGGAGGCGATACGCAAGGCGTTCACCGCCACCGAGGAAGAGTTCCTGCAACTGGTGAAGCGGTCGTGGCGTTCCCGCCCCAAGATCGCGTCTGCCGGGTCCTGCTGCCTCGTCGGAGCCATCGCCGACAACGTGCTCTACGTGGCGAACCTGGGCGACTCGAGGGCGGTGCTCGGCCGGCAGGGAGCCGACGGAGGGGCGGTGGTGGCGGAGCGGCTGTCCAGGGACCACAATGTTGCGGAGGAGGAGGTGAGGAGGGAGCTGGTGGAGCTCCACCCCGACGACTCCCGCATCGTCACCTACAACCGAGGTGCCTGGCGAATCAAAGGGATCATCCAGGTCACAAACACTACTCGCCGACTTCTCTCACTTCCATAGATCCCCCGCTCTTGGTCTGACACGCGCCGTGTTTTCAGGTGTCGAGATCCATCGGCGACGTGTACTTGAAGAAGCCGGAACTCTCCGGCGACGCTCTGTATCAGAAGCTTGCCGCTCCGGTCCCCTTGAGGCGGCCCGTGGTGACGGCAGAGCCTTCGATCAGGATACGAGACCTCAAGCAGCATGACCTATTCCTGATATTCGCATCCGACGGCCTTTGGGAACATCTGAGCGACGAAACTGCCGTGGATATCGTCTCCAACAACTCCAGATCGGTTTGCTCTTGCTCTCTCCGTTCAATTTCCAGTTCTTGATTCGCGATGCGTTTAACTGAGACGCCTCTTGTGGTTGCGTTGCAGGGGATAGCAAAGAGACTCGTACAAGCTGCCGTCGCCGAAGCAGCGAAGAAAAGGGAGATTAGATACGACGACATCAAACACGTGGAGAAGGGGATCAGGCGGCTGTTCCATGACGATATAACAGTCATAGTCATCTACCTCAACCACGGCGACGGCGAAGAAGGCCAGGGTTCCAAGTTCCTGGGAGGCAACGTCTACTGCACTCATGCACCGGTTGACGTCTTCTCGCTCCATGCTGCATAATTCAGACAGCCTTAGCGTATTTGTATTAAAATCGAGTTTATGCTATCAAATAAGAAAAAACAGGGATGAAGAATAAATTTTTAAAATTTATACTGATGCAAAAATAAGTTTAAATCGCTTAGAAATATAATTCCTAAATCATAAAGAATGCTTATTTATTTCATGAATAGTCACTAACCTATATGCAAACTTTAGTACATTCTTAGACTGCTCTTAGAAAACTTATTTAATATTTTTTTCTTTTCACTAATTTTAAGTGTGCTAAAACAGAGAAATGACTCTTTTGAAATGCTCTTGTTGGGTAATTATTAAAATTTTGAGTGCAAGTCCAATTTATTGTACGCCGTCTTATTTCTTAAATTATTTCCCTTCAACAATCTCTGTTATCTATATATCATAATAATTTTACAAACTAAATATAAAAAAAATATATTCGATTTCATGAGTAGAACTGAGAATACTTGTCAATAAGTAGGTTTTTACAGACATCAAAGATAAAAATCTACGAAAAATTTCCAGGAAAGCAACAATGAAGTTTTGGAAAAGCGAGACGCAAATGGTAAGCAATCTGGCTATAGTACAGCAAGCAAGCAGTTTGAAGAAAGCAAAACTGCATGTTAAGAGTGGCCTCGACAGTGCTTTCAACTTGCTGCATCTACTGAGAGTGCTTTGAAGAAACTGGCACTGATGTTTCATCTCTGATTCCCACATTAGCATTTTCGAGTCCTTGGAAAGTCACTTTGGAGGATCGATATTTACATCCAAATGCAGTGCCGAAGCCCCATCCAAGACCGAATCCAACTCCACAGCCTCCCCCTTCACATTCAAACTTCTGGATTATCTCGAAGCATTACAAAACCAAATGAAATACCAAACTAGTGACACTTACCAATGCCCATTCCAAGGGTATTCAGGGACATCCCTGAAGATGATTCCAAATAAGGAAAAGGTCAGAAATATACGAACCATAGGTTAAGAATTGTATAAAACCACAAGAAAAATTATGATTAGATAAAAGGATACTTGTGAACTTCAAAGGACACGGAACGTGATTTATTGTAGTAGTTAAGCAACGATTTCCTAAGTGGGAGTATAACTGAGCAACAAGTTCATAAGTGGGGAGTGTTCCATACAGAATAATTTTGTCCCGACTCCTAATAAACTAAGTGCGAACTTTGAAATATATGAGTAGGAGATCCAGAAACTAATGAACCTTTTTGATTTTTAAGGACCATTGTTCATCAAATACCAGAAGATAATAAATAATCAACAGAAAGCTTAAAGTTAAGGGCATTGTAGGGAATCAAAATATCATATAGTTATCTTAAAAATACTCAAGACGTAAACTTCTATATGCTTTTGAGCATCTTATTTGATGAAATTGCAAAAACAGATTTACGAATTTCAGTAATCACTACCTTTGATAAACCTAGTCTTCATCTTATTTGGTGCAGCTGTTAAAACAGAGAGTTCTAATTTCAGTAATCATTACCTTCAATATTTCTAGTTTCCATCATCAACCTTTGCTGCACTAGTTTCCTAGAAGTATGAACCATGATTTCTTTTACCCTTTTCTTTCATTCAAAATGGCTTAGATTTTTCTAGCAACGAAATGCTCAAGATGTTATTCATAATATGAATGATCCATGTATGCAAATAAATGCAAACCAGAGAAATGATGAGTTGTGGGCTTTTGTTGCATCTATAATCATATGAGCTTATGCCTTCCAATTGAAAGTTATGTGAGAGTGGCAAAAATTTAAGTGTTATAGGCACAGGATGATTAGCTACATGCATTTGGATAATTGCGAGTTCATGTGATTGAGAATTTTCTATGTAACAAGTGTTCACTAGGAGAACACCAATCTTATAAAGAGAGACAGGAGAACTTGTTATGACTATTTATTTCTTCTTCTTTGCTCGTCTACATGTAAGTAATGTATCAATGAGTATGGAAAAGTTTCTAAATGCTCACCAACTCCATATGAACCCTCACTACTCCACTAACAATTTCTCCTACTAACTCCTTATACATACTAATATAACAATAAACTCCTGCCCTAATAACATAATACATAAAACCATAATATAATAAAACCCTTCGAAAATAACATGCTTTGGGATCTTATGCACAATAAAAGTTCCTACTATCGTTATCCGTTCTTTCTCTTCCTTAGTTCTAATGCATCCATTTATTTTCTTAGACTTCAGCTAGGGCAAGTGAGCAACACGAGCTCCCTAATTTGTTGAAAATTGAAATATTTTATTAGGGTCATATTCCTACAGATACAACCTCTCTATCCATATTACTTTGCACATCAATTAAGAATATCTATAGTAGTAACGCTGAGAAAGGAAAAGCTCCTTGTTGCCCCTATCCATTGATCAATTACTCTAGCTGCACATCAAAGCGAAATCAGCTAAGGCTAGCAAAGGAAACTCCTTTTCCACCCTTGCCTTGTTACATATCTCATTTCACGAAAAAAAAAAAATCAATCATGCAATCTTCAATAATCTCTTTTTGTTGCTGATACAGAAAACTCATACACACTAACAAGAAAGGATCACACACTAACATACATCTCAAACTAGATCTATTGGAACAATATCTGGAAAAAAAAGAGAGGGTATTTTTACCTCCAAAGCCCCATCCAACTCCAAAACCGCATCCAATGCCGAGTCCTTAGGACGGAAAATATGAAAACGAATCAGATTTGGAGGGAACAGCCACAGAGCTAAACGATGGCCTAGACTACATACCAAGGCCGATGCCGACGCCGTCGAAACTTGTGAGAACCATAGCGCCTCGCAGGGGAATCGACCTCGCCCGCTCACAGAAGTTCTGCGACCGTAACGCGCAGCGATTTCGCCCGGGCGTAGGGCGTGAGATGGGGAGGTCTGGTCAGCGGTGATCGTTTTGTAGGGGTGAGAATGAAATGCTTCACGATTCGTGCTGGTCTTTGGACGGCCATGATGACTGTAGCGTCGGCTTTGGCAGTGGGTCCAGCTTCAAACGGATCTCTCTCTCTCTCTCGTATCTTTCTCTCACCGCCTTGAGCGTACCGAACGGAGCTCCGACCATAGCGGCGGCCACAGGCTTTCTCCCCGCATTTTACGTCGGCGATCGAGAGTCCCTTATCACGCTGCCACGCCGTGCCGCGCTCATCCCGGTAAGGTGGGCGGCCGCGGGGGCTCTCCGCGTGGCAGCGGAGGCGGGGCCGGATGAGGCAGAGAAGAAGAAGAGGCAGAGGGGCATCACCAAACCCAGGCCAGTGTCTCCCCAACTCCAGGCGGTGGTTGGCGAGGTGGAGATCCCCCGGACCCAAGCACTCAAGAAGATTTGGGCTTATATCAAGGAGAACAATCTTCAGGTCCCCCCTTTTTTTCTCTCCTCTTTCTCATATGCTCTTGATGATTTTTAGAAGCCTGAAGGAATAATGAGCACCGTCATGCAAACATTATCAACAAAAATGCTGAGCTGATAAGGAAAGATCGTGTTTTTTCACCTTTATCATGTGAAACTTTATAAATCAGTTGGACACCGAGAGTTCAGCGGATGGGAATGATTTTACCCATAGTCCTATGATCTATTACGGGATCAGAAGTTCAATATGAAATCTTTTAGAAAGATTGAAAATGATTAACGGATAACAAAATGCTTTCCCTGTATGTTCCAATTATTGTTTTTCCATTCAATTAGACCACGTCGTAGGAAAGATCAAGCTGACCCTTCACCTCACGGTGGCGTTTCTCATCATCTATGAGTTGGTGAAGACCACTCGGTTTTTGTTGTACAGATATACACATCGGACAATAACCTTGGATCTGATGTTTGAAAAAGATCTGAATTTGTTGACATGTTTCTATTTTTTTCTACAAATCATTTAAAACATGTGTCTTTCAGATCTATTCCTCCATCTAACTTGATAGTTTTTGTTTCATCTCTGTGCAAATGCTGTATCTTCATCTAACTGAAGGTTTCCACTCATACATATTATCTAGATTGTTTAAATTGCACAATTCAATCATAGGTTATTGAGAGATTATTACTCATATGCATGCAGATAGCTTGATATGTATGAGTGTTTATATGGACAATTAAGGTATTTTCATAGAATATTATGTATCAATTGCCATGGCCAAATTCATTGTTGTATGTTTATATACCAATCTAAAAGAAATATGTCATTAGCGCACATTTTATGGAGCAATTGGCCGTATCTTTGATAATAGAGAAATATAACAAAGAGCAATGTGGATTAATCTTTTTTGTTCTGTTATCCTCATGCCTTTTGTTTCTTTTCTTATATACTAGGAAAATGAGTGCTTTCATATCTCGTCTGGCTTGCACAATTATACTCAATGATCATGGAAGAACAAATAATCCCTTCTTTCATAACAAAATTTGGACTAGATAAATATTTCTTGATATCTCTTACTTTGAACATATTAGATATTACTCTATCCTTTTAACTCATTATACAGAAGATCAACGGATATTAGAGAGACATTCTGCGAACCAATTTCCTAGTCTTTTTTTTCTTCCTTTTTGATTATGAGAACCAGTGTTTTCTAGAGATTGCACCGGATTTTCACTTTTTAGACCATATGTTCATTTGATTTTCACTCATGTAAGTTTTCAAATTTCTAATTCAATATTTGAGCCATAGTCTGTTCAAATAACCATGGGTGTTCCTATTTTAGTATGTATAGATGTCGCAACACCAACAGGAGGTTTGATGACCTGAGAAATGTTTAGTGAAGGTTAGAGAAACAAAAAAAGACAGAATGGTTGTGAGATTTTCATTTCAGCCTTTGTATCTCATGAATCATCAGTCAACTGTCCATCTTCAGGTATCAAGTGCTGAACAATCACTATAAAATTTGCTTTGCAGGATCGGGATGACAAGAGGATAATCGTATGCGATGAGAAACTACAGAATATTTTCGGAAAAGATCGTGTTGGATTCTTGGAGATTTCAGGACTTCTTAATCCTCATTTTAGAAAGTGATATGTCTCCTGTCTATTGCCATGTACATATACTCCAACTTTCTAGCCATTTTCTATTATCAACCCAGGCGTATTTACAAGCATCATCAGTTAAATCAGAAAAATGACTATTCAGTTGCTGAACAATTTGTTTATCATTCCTGTCACAAATGGATAGTATCTAATATCATTTGTCAATATAATAAACTAATTGAACTTTGTAAAGTGATCATTCTATGTGACATTTATATTTATGTTGTGTCGTTTTTAAATTAAATAGTATGCCATCTGATTATCAAATTATATATAATAAATAAGCACAGTGGAAAGCCACAATCGTTCTCACTAACAATGGCAGCAAACGTTCAAGTTTTGTAAATCATACACCTTTTGCTAATTTCAATAGTATTTCGATGTAGAGCTATTTTTCATAATTTCATCACTATGAATTATAGCAACATCATTTGTCCTCAGGGTTTGCTATAGATCAATTACTTGCTCTAGCAATCATCAAAATAGATTAACTAAGAATTCGAGTCCGCAAGGCATTACACTCGCAAACAGAGAAAAATAGGAATCAATTTATGTTGTTCAATGTTTACAGGTAATCATCAGTTACATCATCCTCAGTGTATTCGTCAAGTACAGTGCCATTTGTGTCGATCCCATCTCCGTTTTTGTTTCTGAATTTTGACGACTTACTTGACGACAACTTTCCCTTCTTTGTGGAAGGCTTCCGGCCCTTCTCAGCTTGCAACTCCATCCCTTTCGCTGATGGTTTCCGTTTCCTTTTTGACCCTCCTGTCCCAGCTGCATCTTCTGGAGTTGAATTGCCTATCACTGCATAACAGCAAAACCTGTTATATCTAAACAACAGTAGAAGCAACAAAAGCATGTTTCTTTACTTCTACAGACGTGCAACAAGCTTGTTTAGTCTCACGTGGCATAGGATTCATGAATAAATTGTTGATTCAGCAAGCAAAGAAACATGAATCTTTAATTGTACCTTCGAGCGGGCTTGAAGCAGGAAGAATGGTCTGACCATTGTGTGCTGCTTCCATGGAAAATGGCGAGCTAGTGTGGTTGCTGTCCTCCAGCTTCAATGAACTTCCTAGACACTTGTCTTGTTGTTCAGGAACATCAGGCAAAGGGGTTACTGGCAAGAAGACTAGTTCATCCTCGGAAGCATCTGAATCACTGAAAGCTGAATCTTTCTCCACTGTTAAAATGTCAACCTCCTCGTCTTGATTGATATCCAACTCCTTCACCTGCAAGTACATATTTCAGACAACCACAGTAGAAAGCCAACAACAGAATAAATTTGATACCTTCTCTGATTCAGGCATGAGATCAAACTCATCCTCTCTCTCAATGTATTCTTCATTCTCCTCGAGTTCTTTGAAATCGGGCGCAAAAGCACTCCAGTTCTCCATGTAGTCTTTGGCCCAGATATACACCAAACCAGCAACTGAAACAGAGACCACCAGTGGGCGAAGAGGGTGCCAGGCAAGACCAATTAGGGCTTCCTTAGGACCTTCTAGGATTTTTACAAGATGTCCAGCCCTGTCCCAAATGTACAACTTGTGCTCTCCTTTGCTAGCTGAAGCACCGATGACCCATTCACCGTCACCACTAAAACATGGTGCTTTCCACTGTATCCTTGTCACAGCATCCTGAAACTCTCGTGATAAACACAAGCACTTGGTGCCAGCTTCTTTTAGCTCGTCTATCCTAGAAAAATCAGTGCCATCAGTGTCAGTCATAGTCTCAAGTTCCTTCGCAGCACCTTTCTTTGGAAGAAGGTTCTCGTAGACTCTAATGACCCGATCATTGGAATTTGTAAGAAGATACTGCCCGTTTCTACTGAAAACAATATCCTTGACAACAGAATTCCCTGGAATAGGAATTACCGCATTTACCTTGATGCTTGTAGAATTGACGATTAATATCTCCCCTTTGGAGTTCCCTAGGTATATCAAATCTCCATACTTGTTAAAAGTTGCAGCAGTTGGCGTGAAAGGTGGGGATCCATCTGAAAATTTATTTCGAGGGTGAGGAATAGCACTTCCATTCCCAGTGTCTGATACAGAAACTGGCAGAACGGTGGAGCTTCCATTGTTCAAATCAACAAGAATTGGTGCAGATGAAAGCGGACAAGCTAAGCAGAGTGATGGAGTGCAAGAGCCTGGATGCAGACAAGCATGTAGAGTAGTCTGCTGCAAAGTTACTCTGGTGATCTTCTCACCAGTTAAGATGTTCCAAAGTGTCAATGATTTGTCAGTAGCAGAAGCAAGTACGTAATGGCCTAACTTTGACCAGCAAACACTTGTAATTGGGGCTATACAAGCTTTATCACGAAGTTCCTTCGCAACCCCCCTAGTTTCAAAATCCCATATGACACAGCTCCCATCTGCACAGCCAGCTGAACGAGGAAATAGAATGGAAATCTTAGATAGTCAACTATATTATACTATAATATGAAGATGTTAACAAAAAATCCAATAAACACAGCCATGTTTGATACAGAAATATGATGCAATTTTAATAACCAATAAGGCAGACTTGTCAAACATTGAGTATTATTAGAATTAATTGTCGACAATCATTACTTCACTAACACATTGTCACAAAAATGTTTGCACCCTAACACATCCACTGTAGCAACAATAACAAAGTCTCATCTAGTCCACTAGATGGGGTCGGCAACAACAACAACACATCCTCTATAGCAATAGAAAAGAATTGACTTCCTACAAAAAAATAAATCTAGCAAAACGTGTTGGTTTGAAGCTTAAAACCCAAATTATGTTAAAAAGAGTCTCAATAAAGAAAGGAAACCAGAAAAAGGCTTTTGTCTTCGAGTAGAACTACTAGGCCCAGTATATGTATTTCCTTGGAAAGTGTGAGCCATAAGACTTGGAGCACCAAGCTCCTTCTGTGTGATTAGTTGGATACTATCAGTGCTAAATATCCCTGATTTTGTGAGAAATTCTACTCTTAAAACTTGTGGTGCTTGCAGGCACAGATAACATCAGAAGATTCAGTAATCTAAGATTAGGAAAGATTATCTCTAGGCTCAAAGACAAACATGAATAAATAATGTTTCCAAGTTAACAATACATCAGGGAAGTTGAACTAGTAAATCTACAATATTATTGACAGGAAAATAACTGGCAACTTAAAACCAATTTAAAGAAATCGTCCAAACTATGATCATTTGGTAGATATAGAGGAACACACTGTGAGAAGCCTAATAACAATCAATTTTGAAAATGGATCCAAGCGACCATAGAAGTACATATAAAAGATATAATCTCAAGCAAACTGCCAATATGTTATGACAGCAGGATTGACTTTATTAGTTAAATGGAACTACAGTTGTCATGAATTGCAAAGGAAACCATTAAAGTGATGCTAAAGAAACTATCTGTAACAAACGTCAACCATAAACCATTTCCAGCATCTGAATAACTAATATTACAAAGAACATTTCTCTACAACTACCAAAAAAAAAAAAAAACACTAAATGACGGAAGCAAATCACACTGAATAAAATGCTAGAATTTTGTAGATGATCTTGAGAAGTGGATGCACAATCCAATTAGTAAGATATAAAATGCCTGAAGACAACTTGCTCAAAGAATCTGGAGAAACTGCAGTCTATGTGCATGATTTACTACAATGATCATTCCTTTTTCCAGAAGCAACATATTCCTGTTGTTCTAGAGTAATAAAAAAACTTTAAAACAATCAATCTGCCAAGGTTCAATTTCTCAGTTCCATTTCAACGACAGCAATTATTACACATAAGTTTCTACATTCAGGTTAGTTCATTTTAGTTCATAATGCAACTCGACTAGGGAAAAAGGATGCTAGAGAGCTTGTATACACTTGAAACTGAGCAGAAGAGAACAAAGTTGCATCCAGGAATACTAAAATGAGCTGTAAAGGAAAAGTTTTTCTAACAGGTACGAAGACAACATTGAATTATATGATCTGAGTACGATCAAGAGCAAGACAAGAAGTTCAATCTAAATTTGCATGGTCATCTTCTAGCCATTTGAATCCATCAGACTTAAGTTTTGACAGAAGGTAACAGAACAGTTGATTGTTAAAGATTTGAATAGGAAGATTCAAGAAAGAGTTGGTTGACAGAAAAAATTAGAAGAACCTTATTAATGCTCTCAAAGGAGAGACAACCTACAGAAGAACCTATTGAACTCAGACTGAATTGACAAGTTAATTATTAAATACTGTGTAGAATAATAATGATCCAATGTTTAAAGAACATTCAATATTTTCTCAGATAAACAAACATAAAGGATAGAAATATATAGCTTAGGGAAATAGATTAAAAGAAAAAAAGATACAAAGGCAATAAGTACTAGGAAATTGATCACTAGTCACCAGTTCCCAATCCATTGGGGTGACAGAAAGACTAAAAAACTCATTAAGAAACAATTTTTTAAGTGTAAATCATCCCTAGAATTTTTCATGAGAAGCATGAATGAAGGGAGATCTAAAATGTGCATTCTAATCATTTGCATACTTCTATGCTATACCATTGCCAAATCAAAAAAAAAAAGAAAAAAAGGACCGATCATACAAAATGATTGTTCTAACTGTTCATTGGATTTTATCTAAAATTACGAAAACGGGCACCAACTTAGTCAGTTGACCAACAGCAGGAAGCAAAACACCTACTTGAGTATAATTTTTCGCCTGTTTCCATATAATTGATTTGAATGGAAACAAATTTAAGCATGCTTTCGTAGCTGGTATATTTAATTCTAAAATATATGAAGTAAAAGCTTTACACATTCAAGAAAAATAGAGAGCTCGACGATTGTGCATTGGCTCTGTTTGGAGAATCTGAAACCTATCAGTACCATCTCTTTTAGCATTTAGATACAAAATTACGTGTCCAAAATAGATAAAGCAAAGCAATGAGCGCACCTGCAAGAAGAGTTCCTCGGCGATTGAAGGAGATACATTTCATGTTCCCATGTTGCAAATACTCCTCGATCACTTCCGGGAAATCCCCCTGCAATGGATCTTCACCCGCCCAAAACACCCACGAGAACGCACAAAGAAAAAAAAATCAATTCTTTCCGCGTAAAAGCACAAACTAGAAGAAAAACTGCAGGAGCAAAGAACAAAAAAAGAAACTTTTATCCCCAAAGAAAACCCAGATGGGGAAAACGAACGGAAACCCACCGATTATTGGGGCATTCATTGTGTTTGGCTTCCTCGGCGAGGAGAGAAACAAAATCGCTGCAGGCAGCAACGCAGGGATGAACGCAGAGATCCAGATATTCCGCCAAGAGTAAGCCCTTCCAGAAAGCGATGACCTCGCCGACGAACCCTAAGGCTCCTCCGTTCGCCGGAGTCCGGCAAAAAACCCTACTGACCTCTGCTGGCCTTCGGCTACCTGGAGCGATTATTTTCCAAATCCCACAAAAATTTAATCACAAATTTAACTCCAATTCTGTTCCTTCGCCGCGATCGGTAGATAAATTCGCGGATACCGGCTGCAAATCCCCTCATCCTGCCGGTCCACTAGAAACTAGAAATATTGGACGGCCAGATCGTCCTGACGCCATATCGATCTCAAACAAAGCATAGAAATTGAAGTACGTGGCGGAGAGCAACAAACGATGACGTGGACGTACGAGTTCATGGATATAGTTGTCTTTTTCCATCGCCAGCTAGATTGTATGGCAATTTAACCTAAAAACACCCTTACTTTTCATGTTTCATCAAAACACGCCTACACTTGTTGAAAGCTCTTGGAATATTTTTTTTATTATATCCCATTATATGTTTCATTTATCCCTTTGAAATCCTACCTGTCTTTATTTATTTTTTTAATACTGACCGATTTCAATTTGTGTAAAATTTTTGGACAAAACTAATTTATAAATAAATTTCTTGGACCCTCTGATCATTTTAGAATTGTATAGTAAGTTTCTTTAAATAATAATATGTGTGGGCTAACATCTATTTATTTTATTTTTCTTTCAAAATTTATAGGATAAAAAATGATTCTAAATGAATAAGGACTTCAAGCAGAGCCCCGATCTTAGAAATTCAGAGTCCTAGATGAAACAAAAAAAAAAAAGATCATTTTAACAATGAAATTTTATTTTTGAAAAAAATTAAGTCCTTTTCTATGTTTTTTTTTTAAATTAAATTTTGGGTGAGGGTCCCAATAGTCCTCCCAGGGCCGACTCTGACTTCAAGAATATATGCATAACAATGAAAATAAAAATACATAAAGAAGAATGATAGTGGACAATAACAACAATAACAAGTCTTATCCCATTAGGTGGGGTCGGCAATATAAATTTTTCTATATCATTGAGTTCTATTTTCCACCATATCATTATTTATATTTAAATAAATTTTATCTTATTTTATTATTGTTAATAATCTTTTTTTAGTCTTTCTCTTTCACGTTTGATGTGTATATTTATTATAGTTTTACATTGCCTAATTATGAGAGCAAGCGAATCGCCTTGCACAATACATTGCTTAACTGGAGCATTTATTAGTCATCTAATTATATGTTCATATCTCCATAAACATATTTCTTGAAGTTTAAAAATAAAAAATAATAATGTAAATAAAAAAATTACCAAGGAAAAGGGGACAAAAATAATATTTACGTGGAGATTAAAAAAAAATCAATTGAACTAAGTGACTAGGTGAAAAAATATCAGTCTAAACGGATATATAAGAACTTGACAGTTTTCATAATGGAAGACATCTTGAACTACTTTGATAAATAAAAAAGAGCAAACCTTTAATATTATGTAAAACAGGAGCACCCTTTTAATTTTTACCGAGTTAAACACACTTATACAATAGTGTTTAACCATAAGAAAAATATCATATTTGCTTTGCTACAATATTCTTATTGGTGCTAAGCAAATCAACTAAAATATACATATTTACACCAGTATAAGCTTCGAGACACTTGATATATAACATTTCAAGCTTTCATGTCCAATAACATTTTTATTCTTAAATGCTAATTTGCAGCGCAAATTAATTTAAAAGTTAATTTGCGATGCTAAAAGTTATAAATTCATACTGTTCTGTACCTTGAGATACCCCAATTCTATCATTCAGAAGTCCTTGTTACTTTAGCTCTAAATTTTAACCACAAATTAATTTGTACATCAGCATGCCTAAATCTTTCCTTGGTGTATCAAAGGTTATAATATTGGTAAAAAGATCAAATGTCTACATGACTACATTTATTTAATTAACAATGTTCTTCTTTCTCGTAAATATTTACTGCAATGCCTTCATCTCTATCTCACACAATGCCTTCAACAGAACCATTCCTGGAGGAGATAATGCAGATGTTTACGGCAATATGACGAACGGCGAGTACTTTACACAGCTACACAAAAGGATCATGTCAAAACAAATTCCAAGCATCATGTTTTAACACAGAATTAATAATCAATTAAACTGGCAAAAAGCAAAAAATGTAGATGGAAACATCTGACTCTGTAAAATTCTACCATCTAGAGAAGAGGCTTACCTTGTTTCTTTCTTCCATCATAATTTTGTTCTATGGGGAAGTTCATCTTCATGATCAAGAAATATGGAGATTGCTGCTGATGAAACTATAAAAATCTAACAGATTAGGAAAAATTAGGCTCCGGTCAGAGCCTTTCCCATTAAAATTGGGCTCTGTACACGTTTATAGTGAGGGAAGTATCACTATTTTACAAAAAGAAAAAATAAAGAATCAAACAAACCATGGGATTAGCCCTGTACAGGTACTACAGAAGAGGAGTTGAAGTTGCTTGGTCAGCCATAGGGCATAGATGAGACCTCTAATTCCCAAATCCTTGGGCTTCTACAATTAATAAAGAAGCCGAATAGCTCATGCATGGCACGGAGGTAGAATGCACGCATCAGATGATGAGATCATTGGAACTCAGATACTCGTACTCCCTGTGTTAAGACCTCAAAGCCTTGGTCCTATTCTTGACCCTTGTCTACGGTGCTTCAAACGGCACACATTTTTAGTGCTGCCTTCTCCATTGTTCGTGTGATGCCTTGCACGATTTTACATTCAATGGATCAATGGATTTCACTTCTAGGAAGCAACCAGGATACAAACCAACGTTGTGCACTTCATCTAATATCTTGTTCACTTCTGTTTTTAGAGTTAACCTTCTCCTTTGCTTGTGTCAACTGCTGCCTTAACCTTGATTCCTTCAATTCCTGGTGGAGAAACATTTGATAAATATAGTAAAGAAATCGCAGTTCCATAAGGAAACAAGATCATCTGAAAGGTAAGTGGTCAGAAGCTAACATCTTTACTGTTCTGCATTGGAGTTTTGGACTTTTCCATCTCTCTTTCTTTTTCAGCCTTTTTTCTATCAAGTTCAGCTTGCTTGCAGTTCTCCTGATGTGCTTTACGGAACAACGATACAAAATTTGAAAGTGTAGCTATAACTGCATGAGGAAAACAAATAATTCAAACTCAAGAAAAAAAAGGGGTTATTCTCATTAAGTAAAAAGTAGATAAACCAATTCGCCCATCGTTTCATAATTTCCAACGTGTGAGCCACGCATCTAACAAGAGGTTAAGGTCAGCATTTTGATCTCATTCCTCTGCATTTTTGTGCACATTCCTGCACTTAATGAACCAATCAATGCTGTCCTGTTCAAATTTCTTCCTATGCACCATTTTTTTTTTTTTTGCTAAAAAAAACATCGACTGACTTTCAATGCATACCATTTTAACATCTTTTGTTGCATCGATAAACATTTCATTTTCTCTATATTTTCTTTGGTGCATTTCCAAAATCAATCTTATTTTTTAAAAAAGACATTGACTGTCTTTCAACGTGTACCATTTTAACAGCCTACCAGTTTAACAGCTTTGTTTGCATAGATAACCATTTCTTTTGCTCTATATTTTCTTTATAGCATTTCCAACATTAACTTGTGCTAGCATGCTTGAACTCAATTTATCATGATACCTCACAACTGAAATTATTGAGAATCAGAGCTAGGCACAATGAAATACTTCTCCAGTCATGCCTATCAACAACTTTCTAAGTTATCTTTGACCTAGGATTCTAGTTTTTCTATACAAGCAAGCAATGTCAGTTTTTGTGAGGATCAACATGAAGCCATTGGTTGCAAATGAACCAGTCAGTCAGCACATTAAGCTTGTCACCTCTAGGTCAATAACAAAGCCAGTGAAAGTTGACCCAGTAAGCTGAGTTGTGCAGGTGCATATGTAATTACACCTTTTTTCAAAATACTGACACAATCATAAACATAGAAATTGGTTAAAGCATACTTATAATGAGATATAAGAGGAAGTGAAATAAGCAGGAGGCCAGTTGTAGGCCTTTTTAAGAACTAAACTGAGCTACTATATCTACATTGCTAATTATGCATCGGAATAAGCTGTTATGAATAGAGATATGCATATTGGTGTTTTAAAAAAGGGACTCTAGCCATCTAATTAATGAAACTACAATTAAGTAGCCAAAAACCTTGTTCAAAGGGACATCGTGCTGGATCTTCACCAAAATATAGGGCAAGGGCATCTGCATTTCTACCCTGTCAACACGAATATTTAGAAGGATACACAACGTGATAGAAATTAAAGCTCAGTAACATTTACAAGTAGCTGGCAACCTACCGCTGCTGTGTAGAGTGTTGTTAATAATTGTACCTCAGCTCCAGCAACAACAATAAATTCCTTCAAGGTCTATTGAGTGAGAAAACTAATGAGTGGTGACAAATTTGACAAACAAGAACAGAGAAATATGTTCAGGTCAGGAAAGATTAGCTAATAATAACTCCTGGAATTTTGGAATCTTGTATTTACATAACACACAATAATGATGCATGTGGTTGGTAAACGAAAGTATGAAAAAATGGCAAGCAATGAATCTGCCAAGTAATTAATAAAACTATCCGTTAACAAATACTTGAATTTGGCAATTTTAGCCAGTATATTGTGGGCAAATCCAATTTCTCAAACTTAAGCCTAGAGGGGTGGCAAAAAAGATTCCTAAATACAACACAAAATATATTTCTGGCTTCAACCTTAATGAAGTGCCCCTTCTTAATGCTACTAATTAAGTTTTCTGTTCATTATTCTGGCACAAGATAACATGATACAAAATATTTTCCTTTCCATTTTGGCAAACTTTACCCGATAATCCAGATCAGAAGTTCACATCTCTTTACACAATGCAGTTAGCAAGCATGACCAATTAGAGGGAACATGTTAAGCAGAGCATCTTTCATCACAAATGCAAGTGTTCTCGCACACCATGATGCAAGAGTTACCTACTTTGACCAAAAAACTAACATGCCATTTAACCAAAACGTAGAAGGGTGTTAGACATTGGAAGGTATGCGAATAACTTGGCCAGACCAACCACATGAATACAAACATAAGAAGCTTTTGAAGGATGACATACTTTTCGGAAGATTTCTGACACAAGGCCATCATTTTCAGATGCATTCAGTTCCAACTCAACCTTTTCTAAACCCTTGACGATAGCCTGCATTTCTTCAGCCAAAGATTTCAATTGAATCTGCATAGAGAAAATGTCAGCACATCTCCTTCAAGCTAATTAGTAATAGAAATGGCAAAAGCAAGTAGAACCTTTGATGCAGCTTCCAAGCTAATAAGATGCTCATGAAAATTCAAAAGAGATGGAGATCTCGAAGCAATTACCTAGTTTCATGACAAGAAAATTCTTGTATGATTGTACAGACAAATCAAAAAGTTGAAGCCAAAAAAGGGCATTGCAATTGGAGAAAATTGGCAATACAATATGCTTATTCACTTTAACATGCCAATCAATATTTACAACTATAAGAGAGATACTACATAATCACCGTGAAAGGTTTCTAACTTCATCACATTTTCCTTTAGTAAGGCTGTGTAAAATATTGCTTATCTATTTATATAAACACCGTTCATATTTCACAACTACAGTTAGAATCAAATTAACCAATAGCCATGAAATTATCTAAGATAATTAAATCTGTCAATCCTGGTCTCAAGCCCTGATGAAAAGCTGTTGATTGACTTATGCCTTGACATGCACTGTTAAAAATATCCAAACCTACTGATATTGCTAGTTATATAGTCTTGCATATAGCTCAATGGAGCACTAAGATCAATGTATCCAATCTCAAATAATTGGAACAATTATGTTGATATGCATTTTACTCCACGATAATATTTTTCAACAAAAAAGAGATGGTCCAACCCAGTTAATAATAGAATATCAAATCAAATGAGCTCTACAAATAATTGCACAAAAGCAAGCATTTTGAAATAGATCACATTTTTTTCAACTAACAAATTGGTAATTTGGATTATAAAACAGGTATATAGATAAAAGTACTGAAGTCATATATACCATTACCTTGCACAAATAGTGCATAAGTGTCATCTTATTGTTAGTAGCTCGAGTGTCAGTAAGTTTAAGAAGGCTGTCCAAGCGAAAGCCAATAGCTGAGCCTGCAATTTCGAACCAATAATTTTTTATACAAGACAAATTTATAGACTTTAGTGCTACAAAATGTCCCAAATAACTTTTATTTGGTTGGATGCTAATGTTTGTATTGGAAACGTGCATATGCACAACAAACAAACAAACAAAAGTATAAGAAATAGTTATGATACATGATACTAATGCTCAAGCAGGAGAAATCTCATTGCTATAACAAGAACTATGATGCAGGCCAGAATAGCAAGATCAAGAATGTTTTAGCATTCTCATAACAGATTATTGTCAGCTTAAAAGTAGAAACCAACCCTCTAATTCCTTCAGTAGCTATAATGACCAACCTGGAAACAACATGTGTGTATTGTAGCCCTGCCAAACTCTGGCTTCACCAGATACAGATTCACTGATAGGCACATATTTAAGTACGGTACTCAAACAAAACACAAAAATGTTTATATCCAATCATTGTATAATTGTATCACCCTGAAACTAAAGGATTTCAGTCAAAGCTCAATTAAGGAAGTATGCCTAGACAACTACTGGTGGCACATTTGGTCAGGATAATCTCCAGGACCAATCCAGTATCTTGAATTCTCCAAATAGTCAAAAAGGCCATGTTTGATGTACTTGGAGACTCTGACCAAGTCATAGCTACTGGCTCATCAAGTTTAACTGATTTTTAGCCCACTGATCCCCAACCAACAATAGAAAAAGAAGGAAAAAAAAACAAGCAATGAATTAGATGGTGGTCAAGTTCATCCAGCAGGGACGAGCAGATAAATGACATTATTTATCACTCAACAGCTTGAAATGTGATAACTGTCCTCCATATAACTAATTCAAAAGTATTCATAAGACTGTTCGCCACATTATCATTCATTTCCTAGTCAATGATCTCACAGCACAAAAGAAAAAAAATAAAATTATAATATCATCTTACATAGTTACATTCCATACTAGCCAAATGCAACAGTATACTACATCAGGATTAAGAACTTCCAAAAATAAAACAGATTATTTCAAATTGAGAAGGGACAAAATCAAGTTTCAATCTGTAATTCATTACAAATACCACATCGGATAACAAGAAGACAGGGATTAAATTCATAAATACACTTTGGGAACAAATTACAAATAAAGAAACAACTTTGATCTAATTGTGATATTAGTTCTTGGATTGACACAAGATAAATGAACTTATATCACCCATAATAAACTATTTCCATTTGGATACATGAAATTGGATTTACCTCTTGCAGTTCCTTGATTTAAGGTATTACCAAGGAAAAGAATTTTCTTCATGATCTCCTTCAGTTTATCAGAATTGCGAATCTTAAGAAAAACAAATGCCAAAAATATAAATGTCAAAACCACAAATAAGAGAAAAAAAAAAGAGTTATTGGAGAGGTATACCTCCGCACAAGCAGAATCTATAGTGTTCAGATTTTGTCTAAGATCAGAAACCTGGGAAACGATGAGAAATTGAATCTTAGTTAATCTGATTATTTCTAGAAAAAGAAAAGAAAAGTTAATATAAAAAACAACCTGAGAGCCAAACTGAATCTTGAAAGAGAAAACTCTTAATTTGGATTCCACCCTTGGAACTTTCATCAACTCCAGGAAAAACTGCACCATGAAAGCCATAAATGAAATTTGTTTTAACATAATTGCAAAAAGGGAACACAATCAAACATTTCAAATAGAAAAGTACATAAATACCCAAAATCTGAAAAATAAGATATTATCACATCAATTTGGAAACAACAGTTAAAGTCCAACAGAACATAGAGATCAAAATGTTAAAACCAGCAAGGGCAACATTTTGTAATACTAGTATAAAATGACAAGATCAACATGAAAAATAAGTGGATGTAATTGAAAATAATTAAATGAAAAAAAATCAGGTAATCTTTG